>PYUH01004040.1:0-42500 GCA_016808085.1 Suaeda aralocaspica
TTTAATAAATTGAAAAAAAATTAAAGGTTTTTTTTTTTTTTTTTTTTTTACTTTGGATCAACATTCAACACCAATCAAAGAAAGAACATGACTTTTCAATAATATAATCAAATTTTAATTTAATTAATTATTTCAGCTGGATATTAAATTCAAGTAGGCCACTATCACACCTTTTGTTTTCTTTTTCTTTTTACTTGGGTTTTGAGGTATGTTTCGGGAATTGTGAGGGAAAAAAAAATTGAGGAAATATGGAGTAGTTGTAACGTAAAGGGTAAGATTTTGTTAACTGTCGTTCAATTTGTTTACTGTTTTTGTATTTTTATTCTTGTTGTTGTATTTATGTTTCCGAGGTTAAACATTCAATTTTTTTTTATTTTTTTTGATACGTTTGGAATTTTAACATTATTTATAATATAAGAGTTTAAATTTGATATATAAAACTTAATATAATTTTTAAATATATAACATATAATATAGACATGTCAGGTCTTGTTTGATTCGTCTCGACAAGTACGTTATTAATATTCAATCATTATAATTTATGAGATATTTAAGGTAAATCAAGCGCATTGACATATATGCAACAATGTAAGTCAAATCGTATTAAACAAAAGGGAACGGAGGGAGTAAGAAATTATATCTCTATAGTATCTCTGGTCCAGAAGAGGTTAATTTGGAAATCTTACAAAAAAAAAAATAAATAAATAAATAAAATTCAAGTTAGAATATGTATATTTAAGTCAAAATAGACATTTCAAGTCATAATTTTTATAAAGTCATGCTGCAAAATGTTTAAGTCACAAAATTGATTTTAATTTCAAGTCAAGGATATATGCTTTCAAGTCAGAATGTTAAGTTTTTAAGTCAGCAAAAATCTACAATTGTCCTCTGGGCTTACTATACTTATATCGCAGCTCAAATTTTCATATTCATTGCTTTATTAAAACGAAAAATTGTTAGAAAAAAATCTTTAACAATTTTTTTTTTTGTTGAAAAGAAACCTTTTAGACATTTTTTTTTCTAAAGTAAAAAAATTTTTGTCACTAAGGTTTGTTCTTTTCAACTTATATTTACTTATTTAGATTTATCTTAACTAATTGGTACTTATTTGGTTTATTGATACTCCTATTTGAACTTATTGATATTGATACTTATTTGATTGATACTTAACTTATCTTAACTCGTTTAAGCTTAAGTTATCGAATAAGTCATGAAAACAAGTTGAAGAGAAGAGAACATGGTCTAAGAGTGATTAGCTTAATATTTTTTCCACTTGACGCATATTCTTGTAACTAAATGTCATGTTTTCATAAACTTATTTTTGTTAATCTGGACTTATTTTTTCTCAACCAAACTTATTTTGTATGGGCTAAATTAACATACTCCCTACGTTCGTTCATGTTCATGCTATATACTATTCATGTCCAGTGTTTGGTTAGCATTCAAATATTAGCTAGTAGGCTAAAAGACAAATTAGATTGGAGAGAGAAAAAAATGAATTAAAATGTCATTGGCTAATTAAAGCAATAGTCACATGGTGGTCCCCACTTGTAATATAAAAAAAAAAATACAAAATATGTTCAAAAATAGCATAAAGTATAAGCGACGAGAACTTTAAGGATTGTTGTAAATATATGTGTTAAGGTACCATTAAAACAAATTGATTGTAATTATTTAAGTCCTTATAGGGTTAAAAAAAAGAGCTTTAATTTTTTCATTCAAGGAGCAATGCATGTCAAGGTATGGTTCAAGTGGTAATTGTTTTAATATAGTTATAAAAGATTACGCATAGATAGATTACATGTGATATTTACAAGATTTCTACTTAACAATATTATTCATTTGACAAACCAATAAATTTACTAATATTTTGCCATTCATTGTTGGTGATGTGCCATGGAGGGTGCATCATAGCCAGGTGCAAGTCCCTTAATTAACGTTTAATTAAAAAAGGGAGAGATGAGACTTGCAACTAGTTAGGATGTAGCCACAATGACCCAGGCGTTGGTGCAATGATGGTTGTGCCCTAGCCAAGCACAAGTCTCATCTTTTATCTTTGAGAAAAATTGAGAGGGTGGTGTTGGTTGGCATGTTAAGTGGTGCTTGTGGTGGTAGGTTGGTTCGGTGGTGGTGGCCTGGTAGTGCAAGCCTCTTCTTCTTTTTGTTTTTTCTAAATAAATGTTAGAGGGTGGTAAGGGGGTAGCCTGATGGTGGGTGGTGGTACAATGGTTGTAATATGGTGGTGATAGTGTTTGTGAGAGAAGAGTAAAATAGGAAATTGAAGCACGAAATGTGGACGCTAGTAAGTAAAAGCGGATGAACACATTTTTTTTACCATGTATTTAGGATTTCGTAGGTTTCTAGTTTGTTTATACTATGATACATAATAATTACTAGTCTTATATAGAGCATTTTGATTATAGATTAAATTTTCACTTATTTGCATATTTAGAACATAACTATCAAAATTATCTCTACTTTATTAAAATAAACGAGCAGGTTCGTAAGAGAAATACTGTGGTAATTTATTGTAGACAGTAATGGAGGTGAATCATAATCCACCCTGCAAATGATGATGAAAATTCTAAGTTGGAATTGTTGAGGATTGGCCACCCTTGCTTGAACAGTTAGCGTTCTCCAAGATTAGTGTTGGAGGAAATGACCAAAGTTTGTCTTTATGATGGAGACAGTAATTAATGCTCGTGCTCTTCATTGATAACTCGGGAGCAACGGTGTTGTGTTGGAGGATTATGACAATTGATATTATCTCTTAATCGGAACATCACTTATATTTGACATCAATAATGGGGAATGAGTGGCTAATTGGTGTGCTACAGGGATTTATGGGTGGCCAAAATGTAAAAATTAAGTGCATACATAGGAATTGATGCATTCCAATGATTGTTTTTGGCGATTTTAACAAGATTTTAAACAACAAGGAGGAGGGAGGGGTTCTAAGGAGTGAGACGCATTGACAATTTTCGAGAGGTGAAAGACGAGTGTGCTTTAGGGGACCTATGATAGAACGAGTATTTTTACTTGACAATGAGCCAACAAAGTCTAATGAGACGTCAATTTGAGAGCATTTCGATCGTTTTGTTTTCTTTTTTTTTTTTTTGTGAAAGGGATAGTCACGTACCTACCAAAAATAACTTATAACTCTAACTAGTGTAGCTAGGGAGCAGGGATCGAATCCACAGGGAGACATTGAATTTCTACTAATTCTAAAAAGTTATTCTTTTATAAGGGGCCTTTGAATTTGTGTTCAACTAAGATACTAATCAACTCTGAAAATGGGGATTAAACATGAATAAATCAATTAGATAAGCCTAGGGCAATGGTTCACCATGAACCGACAACGAGCTGACCGGCAACCGATTAACAAATAAACGACGCTTTGAATTAAGGCACATTAATATTCTCGAATCCAGACTCCTTCAAAACTCTTCTAAAGGCTCTCGCTTAGACTCGTTTTGCCTCTTATCCTTGTGATCTAATTGTGGTAATCTTACCTCTCGGCATCAATTTCGACAATTATCAGTCTAACTATTAAACCTGACCAGTATTCAATTGCTAGAAATATAAATTGATAATAGGAATTCAAAAATGACACAAAATATATTAATCGACTAACAAACAAGTTCATTAGAATGGTTCATGGATTCTCTAGCCTTAGAAATTAAACTACTCACACTTACTGAAAACCGCAAGAATCAAATCGATCTTTAAAACTGATACTAAAAACATATTAAATTAACAAAACTAAACAACATAGAAATTAAGGCATAAATAAATATACCAATATTAGAAACTAGAACTAAAAGTATAAACTAAATTAACAAGAATAAAAAAGAAGAATTAAATAAAACTTGAATTGTATTGAATGATTGAATGAATGAGTAAATTGAACAAAAGTATTCTTTTAGAGAGAAAGATTGGCTAAAACTAGGCTCTAATAATAATAATGTAAGTGTACATAAGCCTAGGATAGAAACTTAATATATACAAAGTCTAATCAAGTTGGAGAAACTCGAAAAAGACGAAATACTCAATTCGCCCAGGTAGCTCGGGCATGATGCACTATACCCGGGCGAACTGCATAAGGCCCTCTGGGGCTTCCGTCTTCGCTCATTTGCTCCAAAACTCGACTTATGTACTTCCCAAAGGTTCCAAACCCACGTCCTAGCTTCCTTGTGACTCATAAATATGGCAAAGGCTCCCACTAACTCCTTAGGTGCTCAAAATGACGCGAAAACTGTTACAATCGTACCAACTCCTGCAAAATATAACAAACCGAAACAAAAAATTCTAAAAGCCACTAAAATTAGTAGAATGAGCTCAAAAGATCGAGCCATGTTAGCGCCAAAACCAACATAAAATAGGGGTAAATATCAAGTATAAAATACACTTATCAAACTCCCCCAAGCCAAACCTTTGCTTGTCCTCAAGCAAACAAATCAAATAGACAATGACTTCATCCCAGAAGACATTAGCGAAACACAACCAATTAAAGCAATTCTGAGTATGCAAGTTTCTATACCAACCTATCAAAATTTCTTGATCGCCATCCACTTAAATCAAAATCATAGAGCAAACCATGTAAGAAATAGGAGTTGATGACTAGAGTAGCTCACAGGGTAGTCATTCCATACATTTTGTTGAGGATATAAACAAAGTAGCTCACCCTCACTTCCCAACCAAGAAATAATATGTAACGCAAATGCAAGAAGTGTTTGAATGCAAAATTTTTGTGGAACCCAATCCCACATCTCACACCTCATGCAAGTGTTTAAGGGTAGTCACTCAACCTATTGCAATGTCGACTCAAAATGCAAGTAATACTCACTAGCTTTGTCAATTAACTCACTTCGCAAGAACCAAAAATACGCACATGTCGACCAAAAAGGTCTTTATTAAGCTTGTAACATGGCTAGGGTGAAGGGTAGGATAAATTTGGGATAATGTAGCGGAATGCAGGCTATATGCATGTAATGTAGTGAAAACAATCGTCAACAATCCGAAGATAATGCTAACAACCATCCTCCAATCAACCCAAACTCCACAAACATCAACCAAATCTCATAATAAATAATCTCAACACCTCCAAGCCATCAATTTCACAACTACTCACGACACAAACTAAGCTAGAAAGCAACACACTCTTTTTGGATTTTTTTTTTTTTTTTTTTTTTTTTTGGATTTTGAATTCTTGAATTTTTTCCCTTTTTAATGATGAAATGAAACTAAATAACATATACTTTAACAACTACAAGCTCAAGGAAACATTCACATCAATACTTCCAAACATGCCTTCTCAAAACGATAAAAACACCATACTCCCCAATTCAACAACAACACACCAAAACTATTATCTCCAAATGG
This sequence comes from Suaeda aralocaspica, assembly GCA_016808085.1. Lineage (NCBI taxonomy): Eukaryota > Viridiplantae > Streptophyta > Magnoliopsida > Caryophyllales > Amaranthaceae > Suaeda > Suaeda aralocaspica. The sequence continues at coordinate 5,383 of PYUH01004040.1, forward strand.
TGCATTAAAACAATGAAGCACCAAAAACTAACACCAATCAACCACAACCACAACATCATACAACTCCCCCAAACTAATCTTGGGCACATATCAAAACAAATGCAATGCACGGCTATAAAGGGTTATGATGTGGTTAATATAGAATTGAAGGTGAAGGCAACAAGCATTTGGTCCAAGAGATATAATGTAATCACGAACACCTAGAGATGTAATATGGAAGCTTTAAAGAAACGAAATTCTTTTATGATTTGCAACACAAACAAATCAAGGCCCAGCTACTAGAGTCTAAAGCCAAAACGTGGATCATACAAGCACTAGGAACTAAGCACACATGAAAAACATAATGCATGCAATAACAAATGTGGCTCAAATCTTCTCGTTAACACAGTTCAAGCCCCTACTCTATAACTTTTGGTAAGATAAGAAATGGGTTGAAGCTAAATCAAGTTCAAGTCCAAGTTGGCAATTCCCAAAACATAACTCATCACATGCCCAAATCAATCAAAAAACATTTTATAAAAATGCAGGGCACATGGGATTCATTATCTATCCAATCCCAATATTCTCATCAATCAACTAAAAATTTAAAAGGCAACAAATCCTAAACTATGAAAGTAGTACATTTTTTGATCACATGTAAACTCCTACTCCTAGCGAGTAGTACAATCCATGCAACTATCCTACGAAAGCAATAAAAACCACACTGGAAAGCAATAAAATCTAAACTAAGAAAGCAAATAAGACTTACCTCCAACAAGCAGAACTCAACAATGTTCTCAGCACTGAAGGGAGTAAAGTGAGATAAAAGGGAGAGTGAGGGGTTTCTAGGGGGTTATGGAAGGTGAGAAAGGTGTTTGAGGGGAAGGAATGGTGTGGTGAAGAGAAGAGAGAGAAGTGTGGGTGGTAGAGGGTACCATGAGTAGCATTCACGAATTAAAATTTGACCACTTTTTCACAATATCGACCATATCTCTCAACTTATGGACTGGATTAACTCAATTCTAGTTGTATTGGAAAGTAGAATCAAAGATCTTTCTAAAAATAGGTCGTACTCCCCGTAGAACGTCTTGGAGAAAAAGTTATAGCCGTCTAAAAATGACCCTACGAACGAGTCATTTCCTGTGCAATTCTCCTAATATGAGTGCAATTTGCCCTGTCCCCCTTAACTTCACCCGGGCTACCGGGGCATATTATAGTAACAAAATTTTTCTAAGTCCTTGAAATCATGTTGTGTGCCCGGTCTAAAATCAATTTTCTTGCTGGTCACTTTGCGCCGGTCGAGCTTAATGAGCCCGGGTATCCTTCATCATGCCCGGGCTACCTAGGCATACTGCACCCTCACCTATTTCTCCAATTTTCTTTACGAAAAAATTTACGAAGTAGTCAAAAACGTGATACGCGCCCAAGTAAAATGTATTTTGCCTGGGTTATTGTCACCCCACTCGCACTACCCTAGCATACTGACAAGGTGCCATTTTTGCCTCGTTTTCTCCAGGTACGCTTACCTTGGTGTAACACCATGGAATTCCTTAGCTTTTCTCCTTTAGAATATAATGTAATTATAATAGAAAGCAATAATAAATATAATCCCTACTTAACTAGGAAAAACCAAAGTATTACCGCCACCATGATAACAGCTAAGACTTTTATCAAAGTACTACAACGGAAGTCTTTAAAACCAAAAACCAAATTAAAACTGAAAATAATCTCAAAAGCAAACCAAAGTCAAAACCAAAAAAAAAACCAAAATAAATCTTTATTACACTTCGGAATCGTATTAACGGCCCTTCAAAACCAAATAAACTTTAAACTTCGAAAAACCAAAAGTCAACATCAATAATAAATAATTAGCAAGTCCACAAAACGAAGAAAACTACAAAGCAAGCGCTCACACTCCAACCCAGCATGATTGACTATGCCCACCTGTACTTGTAGCTTTCTCTTTATTCTAGATAACTACTTGCCATCGAAATGGGTCGTCGTAGAGCCAAGTCAAAGACAAAACCATGCACACAAACCCACATAATGAGCAAAGCTGAGTACTTAAATACTAGAGACTATGCAAAACATGATTAACATGATGATAAAAGAAAAGAATAACACACACACTCCTTACCGTTGTCATCTCTACATACATGTGCATAGACTCAACTCAAATAAATTATTTAATTTTATTTAATCTTTGGATTTCGGATCGAACGGGTTTCCTTTCCTTAACAATCGCCCTATTCGGCACCAACTTGGGAGCAACTCCAAGAAGGCATTACCTATGTCACATATAGAGACGGAATTCCAGTGCATTTAAAATATAAAAAAGAGTACAACGTCTTTTACCCCAATTAGAAGTTACAATAAACACCCATAACTCCCCCCATTGTTCATACTCGAGGTATATACGTTCCAAGAGTTTTGGTGCGAATCCTCTTTCACTTTACGAGATTAACAGGTTTAACAAATATCATGACTCATACACAATCACATAGAAACATGTGTAGAATCAAGCAAAACCATATTAATTATCTTGGATATAAAGTGATTCTAAAATAATTTTGTGTGTCCTTTAATTAAACTAAACTTCCTTACCACACATTAACTGTGAGTGGCTAACTATTTGCACATTTTCTCCTTTAAACATGTGAATAAAAATTCAGTAACTACTTTTTTGTTGATTAAGTAACTAAACAACTTAACTGATTTACCTTCCTTCTTTGTTAACTATTGATCAACTTTAGAAATAACTTTACTATTCCAATTACTCATGATAAAATTAACAATGCTATTAATGTGGAATGTCAGAATAATATATGAGTCATACTTTTCATACTTTCATGCTAACATAACTTCTCATGCAAGTCAATTCAAAGTTAACCAAGCAACAATTTATATTCACAAGCATAGCATACAAAGTCAACGATTCAAGCATGAGTTCTACTTATATATTCTCCCTTAGTACTTGCGTACCTTGTATAATAGTGGTGATTCACCATAACTTCTAAAAGTCTCATAACTCAAATTCTCCTACATAGAGAAAATTGAAACTAAATTAAAACCATGTTGACTAACTTCTACAACAATTCTAAACTAACTATTTACATTGGAAACTTGTCCAAAACCTTCCCTATATGGTCTCTATTCAATTCCATACTTTATTATTATTATTATTATTTTTTTTTGCAAAACACTTGATTTTAGATAATTTTTCAAAAATGACAGCTTTGTAAAGTTACTTAAAAATACTTAAAAACCCTTCTGAATATTATAATTTGATCCTAAAGCATTAGATTCATGTCCTAAGATCATCATATAATATTTTGATGTGTTAACAAACATTATAACTTATTATTTCACGTGGTACTATTTTTACAAGGCATAAACACATGTTAAAAAAATTTACCGCATTATATAAACGTACTACTATATATTAAAATGCAAAGCGAAGAATCGCAATCTGCCACTTGGCACCATCTCAGCTTGCAAATCAATTTTTAATGGTAAAAATTGTATTTAATGAGAGGTCGAACTCATGACCTTTGACATATGAGACACATAATTTACCAATTAAGCTATATGTCATTATTGTTTATTTTTCCATAACAATCTATGATAACATGTATATCATAAAACAGAATAACTCACTAAAATTAATAATTCATTCACTAGTACAAAAATCGACTTTTGCTGCGGTTTTTTTAGGGGTATTTGCTGCGGTTTTTAACCGCAGCACTTGGAGCAGCAGCAATAAACTAGCTTATTATTTGCTGCGGTTGTAGTCAAAACCGCAGCAAAAAAAGGGCAAAAATTGGTGGGAAATCCGTCTATTTGCTGCGGTTCTTTGTAAAACCGCAGCAAATAGTGGGATTTCCCACCAAAAAAAAGCTTTATTTGCTGCGGTTTTCTAGAAAACCGCAGCAAATAACCACCCAAAAAAATAAAAAAAAATTTTTTTATTTTTTTTTTGCTTTTTAATGCTAAATTGTAGCCAGAATGTTTGTATATGTACAATAGTTGTAATAACAACATTACAGCAGCATTAGAATAATAACATCAATCTCAAATACAATTATACTACAAAAAACACTTCTAAGAGCATTATAACGGCAGCATCTCAACAATGGCAGCAACAGAAGTGTGGAGAGCAGACACATATCCATAGTTCTCGTATCCTTGTGGATATCCATAATAAGCAGCATTATTCCACTGATTCTGATCAGGTTGTGACTAAACATCCAGCCAAAAAAAATAAACGTCAGCCAGGCAGTAGAGAGTTGAAAATAAACACTAGTTTATGCAGAATATAAACACTAGTTTATCTCTAACCTAGGTATTCATTATTCAACATAATTTTTTATATCTAAAATCCACTAAAAACTCAGAAAATCCATTAATAATGAATCTGATTTAAAAACAAAGAACATCAAAATCGAAAATGTAAAACAAAGAACATAATCCTTTTTTTGAACAAAAGCTTTTGTTCAATCAATTATTTATATAGTAGTCTCATTCACAAGCATTCATATATTCATTCACAAGCAAAACTCATTCACAAGCACTATGATTAGTAGGTTGTGTAGGACATTATTTTAACCTAGCATATGTTATACCCGGAATATGTTATACCATATGCAGAAAAACATATAGGAGCCAATACAGTTGACAGTTGACTTAAAAAAGGTAGAGATAACTTACCATCAAAACTTGATTCCACATGGGAAGACGAATGCAACTGAAAGCCAAAGCAGTCAAGAGCTGTTTTTAGTTCCATAAAGCCAGGGATCCATTCGATCTTAATTGCAGGAGCATCAATCTAAAAGAGCAACAAAAGAACTAGACAATTTAAAATGGAGATCATTGGCTACCTGTTAATTAAATTAAACAGCACATTTTTAAAGTCGTTTTCTACCAAGACCTAGGCACCTAGCTAACCTTGTTGCACAAAATGGCACACCAAAAGTCACAAGCAGAAGCCATTAGTGATTCTTCTGTTGAGTAAAACACTGCAAATAAAAGATACAAAAATGATCAATGATATAAAATCCTTAGCCGTGTTTGTGTTTGATATACACAGATTAAGGGTCCATTTTGCTATTGATTCTTCTAAAACACCATAAGTTATAATCAATTTCGAGAGCCTATTTGAGTTGTTTGGTTACCTGCTATCCCACAAAAGCTTTGATACAAACTAATGCCATACCAAATCAATGATGACACCCGGAATAATAGTTATTAAACTGACAAAACTTGCGACAAATACAACTCATACCCTCGATTTAAAAATAGGCAAATGATGATTCAAAACATATTACCAATTAAATGGTAATCATCATACCGCGAGGTGAAAAGGACAAACAACACTACAATGTAATACATAATTCTTCAGCTAGTGCTCCTAAATCACATAAACAAACTAAAGAAAACCAAATATAACAAAACATGAGAAATCTACACCAGAAATCGGCGAAAATTGGTAGTAATTGGTAAATGATTGAATACATAATAAAACCCTAGTTCCACAAAAAACACATGAAATTACAAAAACAATTTACAATTAAGATAATTACAATAAATTACATGATAATACAAAACACGAAAGTTATAAAACAGCCATTAAAATTAGGAAATAAAAACGAAAATCATAGCTACATATGCAATTGATAATCAAACTCAAAAGAAGCAACTTAAACTACATAAATTGAGCAAAACATCTTAAATTAATACAAAAAATGTACACAATAATCGACAAAATTGCAAAATGAAAAACTAAAACCCTAGAAAATTGAAATTACAACCACAATTTAGAATTAAGATAATTAAGTGAGTGAAACAGTGAAAAAAAAAAAAAAAAAAAAGGAAATTCGTAGAATTGGAAGAAGAGAAAAAGACCTTTTGTTAGAGGCGACTACAGGAGGATCATCGAATTCGAAATTCAAAGGGTCGTCGAAATCCATAATTCTTCAGCTAGTTCAAACCTAAAGTCGCAAATAAACAAAAATCACATCAAAAAAATCGCAAATTCAAACCTAAAGTCTAACAAATTAGCTTAAAAAAGACAGAAATTAAACCTCTAGGGTTTGATTCGAAGATTCGCTCATCCACAATTCAACTTCGAAGCCTTTAATTATTCGCCAAACCTCTAATTAAACCTAGATTTGATTCGTTTCTTCAATGTGAAGACGAAATTCATGGAATGATCAGTGACAGGCGAGATTGAGTGATAGAAAGGAGGGGAATGAAGGGAGAGGCGAGATTATTGAGTGAGAGAAAGAAGGGGAATGAGGGTGAGAGGCGACATTGAGTGAGAGAAGGGGATTGAAGGGTTAGGGTTTGAGGAAAGGGTTAGGACAAAAATAAGAAGGAAAAGGGGGGAGGCCGGGTATATACACGAAGTGGGTTAAAATACGGGTTTTTATTGCTGGGCTTGGGCTGAAGCTTTTTAATTATTGTTGTTGGATTATTTGATGCGGTTCAACCGCAGCAAATAGAATAAACAACCGCAGCAAATAGAATAACCGCAGCAAATTATTTTGTGTTGAAATCATCAACTGTTATTTGCTGCGGTTCTTTAAAAATGTCAAAAAACCGCAGCAAATTTGGCGCAGCAAAATCCATTTTTTCTACTAGTGCTTTTCTACGTATGATAAATAAAAAATATGAAAAATGGATAATAATGAATATGATATTTTATGATAATTTGATGTTCATTTTATTTCTTCGTAAATATCACAATTGATCTTTTATTTGGATCCATAAAGTTTGTTTTGAAAGCATATGTTCAACACTTTAAATGTAAAACATATATTCAATAATTTTATCAACAAGCATATTAGACTCAACATTAAATTCGTAATTATCTGAAACTTTTTTATCGCAATTATAAAATATTTCATGGTTATTTACTGTAAATATCTCATTATAATACTCTTATTTGTTCACTTAATGTTTCAGTTTGTTACAAAATTAAATTAAATTAATATATAATTACAAAATTTTATATTTTGATGAAAAAGGCAAAACAAATGAAAGAAGTCCTAAAATTAAATTTTATCAAATGATCTGAGGCAACACCCGAGGACCAAAGCTAATTTTTATTCAAAACTCATTAAAATCACATTAAAAACTCCATACATCAAGCACAAAACAGTTTTATAATCTCATACTATCATGATACATATAATCTATGCTTTAAAATAATTTTTCATGCATCAAAACATGTTCATAATATTTTTACTCTTAGTTTTCATAACTTTAAAAATTTGAAAGCAATATTAATTAACTTAAAAACCCTTAAAAACAAATCTAAACTTCATAAAATCATCACAAATTAATACTACAACAATCTATGATCAAAATATGAAAGTTTAAATCATTAAAAATCATAAATCTATAAATTTCATAATTTCATAAACCCTAATTTAAAATTTCATGAACAACTTTATAAACTTAAACTTTAAACATGATCATCACTTTATAAAACATGACTAAAATCATAAAACATGCTTAAACATAAATATAAACATAAATTTATGCATAATTGAATTAAAAAGAAAAGATGAAGAATTTTTTTTAAGTAGGGGTTCGAAATTATACCAAACAAGAGGGAGGAGGAGAAGTGGTGGCTAGCATTGGTGGAGCGCGGCAGCAGGGGCGGCGAGGGGCAACGGCACCAGCGATGAAGGGGCGAGCGAAGAAGAAGAGCGATGTAAAAATTTCTTTTTTTTTTTTCCAGAAAAATCGAATTCCTTTTCTCTCTCTCTCTCTCTCTCTCTCTCTCTCTCTTTGAAATCCTAACTCTCAAAATTGCACTCTTTAAATCTGAAAATTCTGGTTTTAAGGGATATTTATAGGCCCAAAGTAGGTTTTGGTGCAATTACGTATATAAATACCCTTAATGCTTGAAATTATTTTTGTGCCCTTGTTTTAAAACAATTTAGAAAACCTTGAAAATTCTAATTTTAGAAACTTGTTAAAATATTTAATAAAATTCAAAGTTACATAAAATATAATTTATAAACTTTAGAAAACATAAAATAATTATTTTAAGTAACAATTAATTTATTTTTTTTCTTTAATATATTTATTGAATTTAATTTTCCAATAAAAATACTAAAAATATACACATAAAATACGAAATTAAATCCTTAAAATACGTGAAAATATGGGGTATTACACTAAGCATGCGAATGACTTGAACACACTTCAAACCAATCAATAGTCCCTCACAGTCTATAACTAGCAATTGAAACATAATTAAACTAAACTACAAAAACTACGAAAAAGTTATTAAACTACAAAAATAATCTAAACTACTTACGGGTCGCCTCCCGCAAAGCGCTCTTTTAGGGTCATTAGCTTAACCATATTACCTCATACCTCAAGGAGGATCAAAGGGGGAACTCAAAGTCCATGTAGATAAAAACTCAAAGAAGCTTGGGGTTTCCATTCGTTCAATTGTCTCATGATCCTTACTAGGAATTTCATCATTTGCCTTATTCACCTTACAAGCGTGTCGAGATGGTTGTTGAGGTTTTTGACGTTTCTTACGAAGTGATGTCTTTTTTTTTGGATCCTAATGTATCTTTTCATTACCACTATCTCCATCACCTACAATAGAATCCAGACACAGAGAGGCCTCCAATAGACCCTTACAAGGGGATCGAGGCAAGTCAGCATGAACAATCTCATTAGCTATATAAATTGCATGACAAGATTGTTCTATCATAGGACGTTTCAAAGCATTATTAAGGTTAAAAGCAACCTTATCGTCCCCTACTGAAAGAGTTAGATTACCATTTTGCACATCAATAACAACATTTGCAGTATTAAAAAATGGTAAGCCTATCATAGTGGAAATGTGGACACGCTCATCCATATCTAACACAACAAAGTCAACAGAGATAAAGAATTTCCCCACTCTCAACAGAACATCGTCCAAAATAACCTTTGGGTATTTCACAGTTCTGTCAGCTATTTGCAAGTTAGTGTTAGTAAACTTTAAAGAACCCATATTCAACTTCTTACAAATAGACAATTGCATTACACTAACACTTGCCCGTAAATCACATAATTAATGATTTATCAATAAATAGTGGGCCAATGTTGCAAGGAATAGAAAAACTTCCTGGATCCTTGAGCTTTGGTGGAGACTTATTCTACAAAATTGCACTATATTCTTCAGTTAAAGCCACAGTCTCCACCGAATTCAGCTCACGTTTCCTGCTCAATATGTCTTTCAAAAAATTAGTGTATGTGGGTACCTGCGTGATTAGATCAGTAAAAGGCACAATAACTTGCAAATATTTGACAACATTGAGAGAAACTTATAGAAATGGTTGTCATTCTTACTCCTATTTATCCTATGAGGGAAGGGTAGTGGCACCTTGGGAGGTGTCGACGTGTCAGAAGGCTTGTCACCTTCAGTGGCCTTTTTTGCAATAGCTTCATCTTACTTTCTGGGAGTCGGCTCTACATTGATCTCTTCAATCACCACACTACTAGACTTCATAATTCGAACTATAGGATCAAAATCAGCATCATCGGTTGGCATCTTCGGACCTTCGTAGTGAGTGCCCCTCCTAGTGGTTACGGAATTACAATAATCTCTAGAGGAGCCAGTGGAGGAGGTTGTGGTGGAAGGTGGCCCTGCTGCCGCTAAGCCGTCGATTGGGCAATGTTCTGGCCGTGCTGCCGCTAAGCCGTCGATTGGGCAATGTTCTTTTGCATATGGAGCATGATGTTCTTTACTTAACTTAGAAATTTCATTGCTAGCTTATGGTGGTGGTGGTCCTGAGTGTGGTGGTCTAGTGAACCCAAGTGACAGAGGTGGTGCAAACCATTGCATCTGCTGATGTGGTACGAATGGATGCGGGTTCTACACATTGTTGTTTTTCTTGTAAGAGAAATATGGATGATCCTTCCAGCTCGGTTTGTAGGTATTGGAGAATGGATTGTTTTTGTAAGCCTGAAATGCACATACTTTCTCCATAGAACTATGACATGACTGGACATTGAACCACATGAAACGCAGAAGGGCTCAGTACATCCCGAAAGTGCAACCATCGTAGCTACATACATCGGTGAAGGTGTGGTGTTAATCTTGTCGAGCTTTTGTCTTATTGCGTTGGTTTGTGGAGCCAAACTCTCATACTTGTAATCAACTACATGCTTTCCACCCCTTCTCGAATGCCCTTTAGGATTACCAAATTGAGAATTGTGAATGGCAATTTCTTGAATTAAGTCATAAGTAACATTAGCCTCTTAGTTCATGAATCGACCACTAGCAGCAGAATCTAGCAATCCCTATCCCATTATAGAATGATTGGACTAGGAACCGTTTCTCAAGACCATGATGTGAGCACAACCTCAAAAAATCCCTAAACCTTTCCCATACCTGATATAATGGCTCATTTGTCTCTTGGTTGAAATTCGTAATTTTGCTTCGAAGGGTCGCAGTTCGCTCCGCAAGGTAATATTTCCTTTGAAATGTAAGAGTCCCCCAAATTCCCAACTAGTGATAGTGCCCATGTTCAGACTTTTCACCGAAGTGCGAGCGTTGTCCTTCAACGAGAATGAAAACATCATCCTTCTAATGTAATTCTGAATAAAACCTGCTTGCTTGATAGTATTGCAGTATTGGAGGAAATTAGTCAAGTGTAAATTCGGATCCTCGATCAACGATCCTGCAATCTGGTTCCTCTTTACCATATTCATCACAAGTTGGCTTCAATTCAAAATTAAAAGCATCTGTATCAGGAACCCGCTAACCACCTCCTACTATCGTTGAAGTAGGTTGGGAATAATCCCTCAATGATTGTGCTGGCAGCAGCGGCGGCGGTGGACATTCATTTTCATTGTGATTGTTAGAGCCTGACATCTCTCCTTCGTGAGAATTCAATGGAGTAATATATAGCTCAAACAAGAATTGAAATAAATCAACTACTGTCTGCATGGTGATTTTCGGTCTCCTTCTTTCCTCTTCTTTCTACAATTGTGTTTATGTAATGTTTTTTCTGGGTCGGGATCAACCCACTCAGGCATACAAATCAAGAACCTGCACAAGCATAGAAACTGCAGACGATTGTAAGTAACTCTCTTAAAGAATGAATCATTCTTTGAGACGAAAAAGTAACTAAAATAAACAAAATAACCTGATTAGCAGAAAATAAACAGTTGTCTCCCTGAGAACGACGCCAAAATTTGAAAGGGATAGTCGCGTATCTATCAAAAATAACCTACAACTCTAACTAATGTAGCTAGGGAAGTATGGATCGAATCCACAGGGAGACATTGAATTTCTACTAATTCTAAAAAGCTTTACTATTATAAGGAGCCTTTGAATTAGTGATCAATTAAGACACTAATCAACACTAAAAACGGGAATTTAACACGTATAAATCAATCAAACTAAGCTTATGGCAATGGTTAACCGTGAACCGACAACGAACTGACTGACAACCGATTAACAAATAAATGACGCTCACCGCAAAAAAGATTAACAACTGATTAACAACCGATTAACCGGCAATGATTTTCTTTGTTTGACTTTGTGTACAGCTATGAACAAAGGTCACTCCTCCACTCCTAAATCAGATTCCCGCTTGGTGGTGATGGTTGGTGAAGTTATTTCAAGTGGTGGTGTTGAAGGTTAGTGGGTGGGTTAGGGTTTGAGTAGGTGGCATGGGCTCTAACATTTTGGGTGATTGGTGGTTTTTTAGGTGGGTTCAAGTGGTGTTGTCAGTGGTTCCGATGGTGTTGGTGGGTAGGGATTAGAGTGCGTGGTGCTGGCGGGTTGTGGTTTTGGTGAGTGATTTTTTGGGTAGGGTATATTTCCGCGGTGTGGTGGTAGTTGGGAGGTAGTGTAGGTGGTTGTTGTAGCAGTTACGGTGGTGGAGGTGGAGGTGGTTGTGATTTTTTTTTTATGGATGAGGAAGTGTTGATTTGAGACAGCAACAATGGAGGAGGAAATAAAATAGAGGAAAAATTATTGTAGCTTAAAAGATTAAAATGGATTAAATTAATATTCATAAAAAAATTGTAATTTAATTTAATTTTATTTAGTTTATTAATTAAAAAAGCTAAAAAATGAAATAAGGTGACCTGAAGTTCAGGTCACCGGTAAAAAGGACCAATAAAAGAATAATACGGGCAAAGGTGGGAATATTGTGAAATAATCAAAAGGTGGAAGTAGTACTTTCAAATGTGTGAAAGGTGGGATTATTAAAAGTAATTTTTCCAAAAAAAATAAAAATCAAAGCCAAAATCCCCAAAAAACCAAAAACAACAAACCCAAAAATACCAACAAAAACGATTCCACACAACCACCACAAAAATCAAATCAAACACGAATAAACATAAAAAAGAGGAAAAAAAATGGCATACTTTCATTACTCATGAAACAAAGAACTTTATGGTCAAATTTGACCATAAAATCGAAAATGGTCTTTGCGACAGTAGTGGCGAAAGAGTGGTGGCATTCAGAGTGGTTGTACGCAGTTTTTGAGGGTTTTTTTGGGTTATGGGTAGTTTTCGCCGGGGGGGGGGGGTTGTGGGCAGTTTTCATTGTGGGTTTTTGGGTGGTGAGGAAGAAAAAGTGAAAAAGAAGAAGATGAGCGTGAGAGAGAAAGAAGAGAAGTGAAAAAGAAAATGGGCGATGGTGGTTGAGGAAGAAGAAGAGAAAGAGATGAGAAGTCAGAAAGAAAGAGGAGAAACAAAGAGTAGAAGGAAGTCAGAAAGGAAGAAAGAGAGAGGGTAAGGCAATAATGAGGGGGTTTGTTCCCTTATACAATTAGGGTTTGGAATGAGCTTTGTTTGGCTTAATTGGTATCTTTGCGACAGAACAAAACTCCGTCGTAAATTTTTAACATCAAAATTTTTAAAAAAATTCGATCGGAATTTTTTAAAATCCGTCGCAAAATTGTCTCAAATTTGCGACAAAATAAAANGTTTTCGCGGGGGGGGGGGGTTGTGGGCAGTTTTCATTGTGGGTTTTTGGGTGGTGAGGAAGAAAAAGTGAAAAAGAAGAAGATGAGCGTGAGAGAGAAAGAAGAGAAGTGAAAAAGAAAATGGGCGATGGTGGTTGAGGAAGAAGAAGAGAAAGAGATGAGAAGTCAGAAAGAAAGAGGAGAAACAAAGAGTAGAAGGAAGTCAGAAAGGAAGAAAGAGAGAGGGTAAGGCAATAATGAGGGGGTTTGTTCCCTTATACAATTAGGGTTTGGAATGAGCTTTGTTTGGCTTAATTGGTATCTTTGCGACAGAACAAAACTCCGTCGTAAATTTTTAACATCAAAATTTTTAAAAAAATTCGATCGGAATTTTTTAAAATCCGTCGCAAAATTGTCTCAAATTTGCGACAAAATAAAATTACATCGCAAAATTTTCCCATTTTCGACGGAATTTCGTTCCGTCGCAAATGAGTGTTTTTCTTGTAGGGCTCTAAATTAAGGCACACTAATTCTCTCGAATCTAGACTCTTTCAAAACTCCTCTAACGGTTCTCGGTTTCTTAGACTCTTTTTGTCTATTATTCCTATGATCTAATTGTGGTAATCTTACCTCTCAGCATCAATTTCGACAATTATCAGACTAACAATTAAACCTGACTAGTATCAATTGCAAGCAATATAAATTGATAATAGGACTTAAACAACTACATAAATTATATTAATCGACTACCAAACAAGTTCACGGGGATGGTTCATGGATCCTCTAGCCTTAGAAAGTAAACTATTCACACATACTGTAAATCACAGGAATCAAATCGACGTTAAAAACTTTTACTAAAAACATATTAAATTAACAAAACTAAACAACACATAAATTAGGGCATAAAATAAATCTACTAATATTAAAAACTAGAACTAAAAGCATAAAATAAATAAAACAACAAAACTAAATTAACAAGAAAAAGAAGAAGAATTGAATAAAACCTAAATTGTATTAAATGATTGAATAAATGAACAAATTGCACAAAACTATTTTTTAGAGAGAAAAATTGACTAAAACTAGGCTCAAATAATAATAATGTAAGCATACATAAGCCTAGGATAGAACCCTAATATATACAAAGTCTAATCAAGTTGGAAAAACTCGAAAAAGACGAAATAATCAATCCGCCCGGGTAGCCTGGGCATGATGCACTTTACCCAAGTGAACTACACAAGGCCCTTCAGGGCTTCTGACTTCTCTCGTTTGCTCCAAAACTCAACTTCTGTACTTCCCAAAGGTTCCATACCCACGTCCTAGCTTCCTTGTGATTCATAAATATGGCCAAGGCTCTCACCAACTCCTCTAATGCTCAAAATTACTTGAAAACCAATACAACCATACCAATTCCTACAATATATAACAAACCGGAACACAAGGCTCTAAAGGCAACTAAAGTTAGTAGAATGGGCATAAAATAGCCTTGTGAGAGCCAAAACCAACATAAAACGGGGGTAGATATCAAGTTTAAAATACACTTATCATTTTGACGGGATCTTGATAGGTTCTTGGCAAGTGATGACTATGTAATATTTTCCTAGTGTATGGGATGTGTGTTGTCAACGTGGGTTGGAGGATGTAATTGCTGCAGATCTTTTGTTTCTTCTTGAGTTAAGCTTGTTTTTACCTTGAAAAAAAAAATTCAATGATATGTAAGGATTAGTCACTCTTTAAAATAAAAGGGATTTTTCTAGACTATGACATTATTAAGGTGTACCCAAAAGTTTTTCAGAATTTTATATTAGTACCCCTCAACTAACCATCTTTATTCAATGATAACCATATTACTAACTTGCCATCAGTGTTATCGTTAACTATTTTTTTTTTATTTTTTATAGTGGGAAGTCATATTCCAAGTTATTTAAGAATAAAAAATTGTGGGAGAAATAATCAAGTGGAGATTTATTAAGCCAAAACTCTTAATTCTATGGTGAAAATTTTTTCCCCTCCAATTAATTAACTCAGTTAAAGAATTAACGATAATACTAACGACAAGGTAACACACAGGTTAACGTTGGAAAAAAAATTTTGAACGTCGGGTATAACTGAGAAATTTGGAAACCTTTGAATGCACCTTAGAAAAATTAATAGTTAAGGGGCATAACTTAGAATAAAAAAAAAAAAAACTCTCAACTTTGCTTAATATGATAGAATCATCCTTCTATAAAATACAAGAAATCATTGATACAGAAGAATCTAATATAAAACTAACAATGTAATCTCCTTGTACCATATGTATGCATGATTGTAACACCCCCAAATTCCTCACTTTCTAACTTACCTCAAACCTATAACACAAGAGGAACTTGAGCATGTTACCGCCACGTCACAACTAATTATGAAAACTAATTGCAACGCTAAGGCTAAGGTAAAACAACACACCTTACTAAAACCATTTTATAAAAGTCAAACAACTCACAGCGGAAGTCTTTATAACTAAGTCAAACATTAAATTAACAACTTGGAACCATCACGGCCCTTATTCCAAACCACTAGAAAAATCTAAAGTCAAAACAACTACCAAATATTATCCACTCCTCTCGAAAAATCCCTTCACCATGCATATGCTCAACAACCTGCACTTATTCTGCTTAACAAGCAAACAGAACAAGAAAAACATGGAAATATATATGTGTCAGCAACCACTGCTGAGTATGCACAACATAGCAAAAACATAACAACACGAAGACACACACATAGCATACAAAATACACATAACAAGACTCTCACTCCATTTTAAGACTCATGACTCATAAGTTCAAAATTCTTCATCTTGATTATAACTTCTTGCTTCGAAAAGGATATAGGAACGTGATACGGGCTCTTGGAAAGACGTCGTCAACCAGTAGGTAGCGCTCCCCTACATCGAACTCTAACAGAAAGATAGCTGTCTTCAAAAACAGTGGTACATTTCTCCATCCACCCCATGTCCAAACTTAACTCTTACTCTTTGGAATTCCAAACTAAAACAGTGAAGCATCGTCACACTCCACTATGGAAGTACAGCGTTAAGGCAATACATACCTCCCCCGTATGGTAACCTCTTTTGGCTTGAATGAGTACTCACGTTCCTTAAAAATAACTTCACTCATAATTGCTTACTTAACTTTGCTTTACTTGACTTTATTTAACTTTGACTTAATAAGCATTAACTTTGACTTGTCTTGTAAACATGACCTTATGGCAAACTTGCTCAACATGTAGAAGCCTTACAACTCATGAACAACTTCAAAACACTTAAACATGTCATTTTAGACTCTTAACCCTCATATTAAGCTTCATATAGTACTGTCCACAATTCAACATAACTTAAAACACAACCGAAAAGTCAAACATTCACCGTGTCAGACTTCGAAACTACAATAACACCCAGAAACCCTCAACACTTAACCAACACTTGTAATGACTCTTTCCTCTTTCAGTAACCTTCCATAATAGTATTGACCTTGCGAAACGTTTTAGAAACTTCTATTCTTAGAATTTATTTTTTTGAAAACATTTGTTTTAAACTAGGCATAGAAATAAAATAAATCTGAAAAAATTTATTAAAAATTAAATAGGTCGCAAACACTTTCCAAAACCTTTTACTGCCTAAATCAGTCTCAAACCAAATCTCGTGGCTAGATAAGGTTCTATGTGAATTTTAGTAGTTTTAACTAGAAACCCTAAATCAGCGATAAAACAATTAAAATCCAAGCTAATTACCTATAAATTCTCTAGGTCGTGAAACCCATTTTATAATTCCTTTTATTCTCATATAACCAGTAACAACCTTTAGAAACCTTAGTTCACGTTTTAATATTTTAAAGATTTTTTTTGAAAACAGTCCAATCTGTCTAAAACCAATCTAAAAATTATTTAAAAATATTGGAAAACCTTTTAATGACAACCAACTCTTAAACTCATATTAGCTTTGGAATACATTAAAAATATCATAGTCAGATACGCCTTTAGACCTTCTGAAACAATATTTTTCGGTAAAACCGCAAAACTGAAAAACTGACTAATAAAATTATTTGACCATGCTATACTTCATGTTAAAGTACGAGAATTTAACAAACTTCACATACATCACAATAAGTCTACAAATAATTTTACGAGCATACTTCACACTTTAACCTCATAAAAAATTTTACACATAAACCAACCATTTTCGGTTCAACACTATAAATTCATGGGGCTTGCATGATCGTTTTCTTGCTCAATAATTTAACACGACATACTATAATACTAAACCTAAGTTTTCATGCTATTAGGTCTTTGATATGTCGCACATACCTTGCTCGCTAAATTTCCTTCTTAATTAAAACTGCTCTCGGAAAATTCTCCTCCTTGCATTAAAACAAAAATACCATTAGAAATTCGACTAACCTCTATGAAACATATAAACTAATATACAGCCTCTAAATAATTTTTCGTGAAATTTCGATTATTTATAATTTCTATGATTTGTTTTATTAATAACCAATTTTTGACATAAACTAATCTATTAAATAGAAATTACCAAACCTAATTTTTAAAAATAATTTGAAACATCAAAACACTTTTTATTTCTGAAAAACATTAGGGAAACACTTTTTCGATTTTTTTAAAAATAATTTTGGAAGGAAAAATAATTTTTTTCTTCTTTTTCTTATTTTCGAAACCCATGGTGAGTGGGCATTTTGGTGGTTTTGGCCACCTTGGTGGCTGCAGGGTGGCGGATCTTGGTACCTGGTGGTAGAGTGTGCAGCAAGGGCTGTCACGTGGTGGTGGTTGTGGCGGCAGATGTGAAGTGTGTTGGTTGGGTGGTGGCTCAAAGCTGGTTCCACGAAGAGGAAAACTGCAGTTTTATTTTTTTCTGTTTGTGTACTTTGCTGTGCGGTTTTTGGGCTGCGGTTTTTTTTTGTTTTTTTCTGATTTGTGAAGGTTTTAAAGAGTAAAATTTGATGAAACCAAGAGCTATATATAGGGTATGGCCTTAAGAATTCGGCCAAATCAAGGTGAAAAGATACAGTTTTGATTTTTTTTTTTTTTGTGGATGATCAACATTGTGTAGGATAATTTTGGATATGTTTATCTTTTGTAAATCTGACATTTATCCTAACTACAAGATACAAACATATCTATGTAGTTAAATATATTTGAAAATGTTTGGCCATAAATATTTATGGGCCTTGAAAACCGAAAATACCCCATTTTGGCCTAATATGGTCCGAAAATAATTAAAATAAAACCATAATTATTTTTTGCTTTTTTGAAAATATTAAATAATCAAAACCTCCTTTAAAAATAATTACTATTTCTAATAAACCTTTTGTAAAATAAATTATTTTAGCCATAAATATAAATGACTTAATTTCCGAAATTCATAAACTATATTATAATCGTATAAAATTACTATAAAGTCTTAAAAATGCGGGGGATTACATGATACTTATTTTTCTAAACTAAATTTATTTTTACTAAAATCATCCCACTTTTTAAGATTTGAAACAGGCTTTTTACTGAGCTAAAGTGTATTATTTTTAATTAAACAAACTTTATAGAAAATACTTTGTTAATATAAGGTGACGGAACACATGCTCAAGGTTTTTGTTTTATTACCTCCACATTCACATATTTGTCATTTTTTCTCTGTCTTTTATGTCAAATCGTTGCAAACAATGTAAAACTGAGATAATAATTTTTTTATTTATTTTTTATATAAAGGGATAATACTACCCATCATTTGATGATTGATGATATATTTATTTAAACATTGCTATTTACCTCTAAGATCTGGGGGTATTGAAAAAGAAAAGTAGGAGGTCAATTGTTAAACCTCCTATTTATTCATTAACATAGTCATACACCCATACAAAATTTTGTCAATATTTGAGTAGAAAAGTAATTATATTTAGGAAAAATTTATAAAATAAATCCCAACTTTTGCCGGTAAATTATTCAAAGACCCAACTTTGAATTATTCAAATGGACCAACTTATAACTTAGATTTTCTAAATTTGAACCCTAAGAAAAATAACCTATAATAATAGGTTATAGTTACCTGCTAACCATATATAACTGTATAAGCACCACCATACACCTACCACCTTCAAAATCAACCCACCACCACCCATTAGCTACTAGCAAAAGACCACCTATGAACAAACTCTATCACCAGTTCACCACTACCTTCCACCCCGACAACACAACCCGCGAAATCATCGTCGTCATAAAATTTCCTCGTCTTCAGCCTTAGTCTTTTTGCACTCCAATTTCATCTGTCTCCACTTCAACAATAATGACATCTTATGCACAAAAATTTGATAATTATCAAATCCATATATAATTTTTTTAATTTAAGTTGAATAATTAGAACTAAAAGTTCTGCTAAAACAGATAAAACAAATTGACCATAGAATAATATGAGAAAGAAGAAAAGAGAAGTAGTGGTGGTTGAACATGGACGCCTTGGTGGTGAGGGGTATTATTGTGCTTGGGCGGCTGCGTGATGGCGTCGTCTTGGTTGGGCACCACCGTTTCTTGAAGTCTTCAAAGATAGGCTTCCATCTTCATCTTCATCATTTTCTACAATTGTTGAATCAAAGTTTCAAGCAACTCCTCCTTAATTACTTCGTTGTTATTGTTGTTGCTCTTTTCTCTACTTCTCCTTCATCTTCAAAGTCTATTGATGACATCACCATGTAGAATCATTACTCTCAATCTCACAATCATACTATTCAAGGTTGCGTTTGTTTTGTTTTTGTTTCTTTCTTTGCATTTTGATTGATTTTTTAGGAGATGGTTTAATGGTGGTAGGAAGAAGGAAAGGAGTGCCTGTGGTGGGGCAACAAGGAGGAAGATAATGAAGATACATGGGAAAGTGACCTGTTTACTAGTTATAGGTAAGAGGGTTTAATCTTGGAAAATAATAGGAAAAGATTGGTCCATTTTTTAATAATTCAAAGTTAGGTCTTTAAATAAATTACCAGTAAAAGTTGGGATTTATTTTATAAATTTTTCCTTATATATATATATACGTGAAATGTGAAATACATATGAATTTCAATCAAAACACTCAAATATTCCACTGGGACCAAAATACTCTCTAAATTGACATTTTTGACACTATTGATTTTCATTTTATTTCCTTGAGAAAACCATAACTACAGGAGATCTTTTAATTCAACTTAATGAGTAGCTTAAATATAGTTTAAATAATATTGTTTATTGAATTGTCACATTAAAAATTGCATAACTGTGAAAAAACATATAAGCAAATATCTTGTGGTCTAAAGTAAGTATGATCATATATAGCTCAAAAACACTTTGACTAGCTAAAAATGGATAGATGTAAATATGTAATTTTGCTACTATTTGAGACTATAAGCATACATGATAGATTAGTATGTGTTTACTGAAAAGGCTAAAAATACCCCAAAAAAATAAACTTTCCCAAACCATCGTACAAAATTCTGTGAAAAAGTTCGCCGGGAAGAAATCAACTCTCATCTATTAAACATTGCAATTTTTACCGAAATGCTTGTGCTTTGTCAGCTGCAACCACCATTACTAGTCCCATCAGCCGATAACTTCTCAACTGCGACCACAATTTTTACATGGCTAACATAGTCAGAATTGATATCATGCTTTCTATTTTACTTAACATGGCATCTTTTAAGGCTAACCGTCCCAATGTCTTTTTCGGTTGCGTCACTTTGGTTTTGGCACTATTTAGATACCCACTATATATGAGCACTAATATTACTATGTACAAGTTATTGGATTTGCCTCTATATATTTTTAAAATATTTAAGAAATACTAATGGCCAAATTCGTGTGTCGGTATATGTAGAAGTCAGAATGGAGCAACTAAAAAAATACAGAGGGTCTGGGTTTTAACAGCATTAGGTTACCCATGCATATAGATCCATATAGAACAATAAAACCCTACTAAAATAGGTATTAGGGGATATGAGCCTAACATGCACACATATAAGTCTATAAGTTAGCACCTAGACAGAATGGATCAAGGAATCATTAAACAAACCTCTTTAGTTGTTGGTGGCTGAATGTGCAAGGGGAAAGTAAACGACCATGAACATAGCTGGAAAACCCCATAGAGAAATAGTTAAATTGAGGTTGAGAAATTGTTAGATGTCTAAACAAATCAAAGAAGTGGGATCGAAAGAAACCTCAAAGAAAAGTTCATCTTCTGGTTTTACGTATATTATATCTTCATCATTGCTACTGGTAGATCCCTTCCTATTTTGTGCAATTTTCTGCTTGCTTGACAGCAAGAGAATATACCCATGAATATGAGAAGTTGAGAACACAAGAAATGAAAATACATGTTTCTGCTTAAAAACATACCTTGTATATTCTAGTGATCAGTAGGTAGTGCTTGAAGCGAAACGATTGACGGAGATTTTCGGTTGGCTTCAATTATAGCAAAACAGAAATTGAGATCACAAACCATCATAATAAAAAGAAACACCAAACATGTGGAAAGCTTTTGCAGAAACAATAGAAGTAGTCTAACCTCATCTTCTGTAGCCCATGATATTTCATCAAAAAGAGCATTGTAAAGGTGTGGCAAAAGCTGGGGAGGAAGATTCATGACACGCTGGGAAACCACTAGTCCAACATGTTCAGCTTGATCTTCTAGAAGTCCTTTTAGCTCATGACATATACTCTTCTCCTCACATACTTTAAGCAAGTAGTCTATTACTTCACTAATACAATTATTATTCTGGTATCGCAAAAATAAAAAAATCATTGACGTTTGTTAGTTACCGTTTATTGTTTACAGTTTTCAGTTTTTCCAAAAAAAAAGAAAATTAAAAAAAATGAAACCACAAAAAGTAATTTGCACTTTTTTGTTGCCAGTTTCCAAATTATGTTAACTTAAACAAGTTTCACAAATTTATTATATGGAGTACGGTAGAATTATGTTAATGAAATGTATCACATAACTTCAAAAACCAAAAAACAAAAATAAATAAATAAAATAAAATAAAATAAAATGAAAACACATTGATACCAAACAAGTCCCTCTTAGTAGATTGGAGTCACTCACAAGTCACAACTGTGCAGTCACTCACAACTAACTATTTAAACACAATAAACAATTCTCTCTGATCAAGCTTGCTGGCGGCGGCTAATTAAACTTCTAGGGTTGTCTGCAAGTGCTCGACCAACTGTGTAGTACGGCAATGCATTGTGGTCGTTCCAATTCTTATTACTGTTTTCTTCTAGCTCTCTTGCCACTCAGTTCAATGAGGTTCCTATGAAAGGTACTGTTATGGTTATGTACAGTGAAGGTTAATTTCACTCGCATTATTCTTACAAATGAAACTCACTAATTTTGTTTGGAAGCTTTTACTGTAATTTGTCCCCTTCTGTTAGCTTCTAGTGTTCTTGGTCTTCATGTGTGTGACTAGGAATTTGGTGTAGTTTATTATTGTTAGTTTAGTTTGCTTGTGCCCTTTGGTTGTTGTTTTGTGTTGTGCTCCATGGTAGTCTATGAGAAGTTTAGGAAGAAAATTAACCATCTTCTTAATGTGGAAGGGAAAACTCTTATAGAGTTAGGAAGGAAATGAACTCTTTAATCAACAAAAGGTTGAGGAGGCTTTAGAAAGGTACGGTTTAGCTGGGGTGATTCTAGCTTGTTTTGTGTTTAAGAGTAAGGAAGATAAAGTAGCTTTGAATGATCTAGGTACCCAAATCTTACTCAGCATAGCTGCTTGTTTTAGCAAAATGGGAGGTTTTGTACAAACTGGTCGTATTTACTCCATTTTCTTAAATTTTAATTCTTCCAATATTGAAGCTCTAATAGAACAACCATGCCTGCTTTTGAGATAGGAAAAAGTGATTTAGCTAGCTGGAATTGGTCTTTAGCTCTTTAGCTGCACGTTCGGACCCTTTAACCAAGAGGTTGCTATAAAGCTTGGAAAAGTCAAGCATCTAATCGAAGAAGATTGCCCCGCAAAACACAACAGTTGTAATAGAACGATTAGATTGGGTTGAGGGATATCACATGTGAAGAAAAGGCCTAGGAATAGATTAGTTGGGAAGCCAAGAAGTCAAGATTAGGACCATGAGAGTGAATGTAGTAACAAAGTGTGTACAACAATGTCCGATGACAAGGATTCTCCAAGTGAGGAGGATGCAAAAAATGGAGGATGTACGTTTGCAGGGAAGCTCAAGTGAGAATTCGCTTCCAAGTACGATCAAGGAAGTTGTGGAGGCACCTAAAAGTTCACCATCTTAGAAAATTCAAACATGGCAAAGCACAAGGGAAAATATATTCAACTCTTTAACTTATATCAAGGAGCTTTCATGACTATTCGAATAGTATCTAAATCAAGGGAAAAGAAATAGAGAAAGAAGAGAAGTCAAAAGATGGGAAGCACAAAGAATTAGGGATTGTTGACCCATCACCGATCATTGTTGAGGAGCGGCCTTGAAGGAAAGACGATACCCCCTTATTGGGAATGTCAAGAATCAAGACACCTGACTGGAATGCAAGGAAGAAGAGACAATGGAAGTTGAAATTATCAAACCTAGCAGTGAGCAACATGGTGTTTATTTGTGCAGGTCAAGAACTGTATCCAGCTTGTCTCCCATTTTCCCCAAGCAAGGTCACAGGCCCCATAGAGTAGCAAGGACAACGAAGAAGAAACTTACGTCACTGACCCTTTCCAATGTCCAAGGAAGAAAGCTATGTATGAGTCACATGCAAGTAGTATCATTTCTTATTCTCCTAAATGGAATGTTGAATCTTATATTTCAAATTTTGTTTCGAGTCCTAGTTTAGACTATGTCACTATGCTATTTGTCAAAAAAATGAAATGTGGGATTCTAGAGTATGCTCAGACTCTCTACCCCTAGCTTCTCCTATGCTTGTTTATTATAGTCTTTTTCCAAAAAAAAAACTAATGGAGTCACACTCTTTGAATTTTGTGGTAAAAGTATTAGTGTGGTATGACTAGAGTACTACACGATCACATAATTTGAAGGCCCTTCATGAAATTTGTTAAGGGACATGCTATGCAACTACATTTCAATTTCATTACCTTGTATCTTCCCAAATTCAAAGCTGTAAGAACTGCAAACAGTCCTTGATCTTCATCGTCCTCTATCTTGATCACAGTGCCAACTGTTGTCTGTGCTAATATCAAGTCTACAAAACCACTCAAGTCCCAATCTTTATCATCAAGATAGCTTTGTAGTAGCATCTTTACTCCATGAAAGTCATCAGGCTTTGGGTCAAAAAAGGCGAAATCTGCCTGGACAACTTCCTATACAACATAATTCAAAAAAGAAGGGCAAAGTAGTTACAAGCCTTGGAGAGTAAATAAGGATGACGTAAAAGGACAGTTTAAGATTAGTGATAATATGCAAGAACTAGATAGTAACAAACTAAAAGCCACTACCAAGAATAACAGAGACAACTTACTTCAGGTGCTTCTTCTTCAGAAGATTCAGATTCTAGATCCTTCTCTCTTGCCTTGCGCTTGCTAGACCCATTGGCTAAATACACATAATAGAAATGGTTTTCAGAAAACAAGATAGATCAACACATGAATAGTAAAACACAAATCAAAACAACATGGCAACTTAGAGAGATGAGAAAATTGACTAAGAAACACACCAAGTATCGTGGAGGAGTATGTCTTCTCGGATTTCGATTTAGACACTTCGTTCTTCGATGAAGAAGCTGCTGCAATTCTACTCACAGAACGAGCAAATGGAGAGAATGCGAAAGGTCTAGGAGCCAATTGGCCACTTATTCATGGTTTTCGAGACATTCCCTCAAGTTCTACAAAAAAAAGGGGTTAGCTAACAATCACTATACATCTAATTATCTATATTTCACCAAATTTAAAATTTACAATTTCCTTAACATTTCTTCACAATTTTACTAAATGCAACCCAATAAACCTAAAGCTTTCATTAAAGGATATATAAAGGGTTGGTTCATAATTGGATTTGGTTTTTAAAAACTGTTTTTTATTGGGGCTTTAATAAATGGTAATGGCAGCCCTATAATTGTTGGGCTTTAATTAAGGGCTTTTATAGGGTCATCAACCCATTCTTCTTGTTCTTAGGGTTGATACACAGTGGCAGCCCATTCTTCTAATTCTTCGAATTCCTTTAAACCCTTCTTCATCTTCGAATTCCTTCCTCTCTAGTTAACTCTTCCTTCATCAACGGATTCTTCCTTCATTTTCTTCAACCTTTGATTCTCATTTTTCTTCGAAGTTTTGATTTTCTTTGTGTTTGTTTCAGATCTCTCGTATTCTCTTACTAAGGTTAGTTCTTTCAAATTAATTTCAGTTGTTTTCTATTTTATGACGATTTTTTGAATGTTGATTTTTTCGATCTGTAATTTGGTTGATTTTTAGGTCAAACTTAAGCTTCGTTGTTTTTGATATGAACTCCTTATCTGGGTTCATTTTGGAGTTATTGTTAGTTTGTTGATTTTTAGGTCAAAAATCAACCATAAAACTTTAAAACCCATAAAAATTGGACCTTTACAATAAAAAAATAAAATAAAAATGAAAGCAGTGGTAATAACAAATGTGGGAGGTCCAGAAGTGCTGCAACTACAAGAAGTAGAAGACCCAATTATAAAAGAAGATGAAGTATTAATTAAAGTAGAAGCAAGTGCCTTAAATAGAGCAGATACTATTCAAAGGAAAGGTTTTTATCCTCCACCTAATGGGGCTAGTCCTTATCCTGGTTTAGAATTTTCCGGAACT
Organism: Suaeda aralocaspica; assembly: GCA_016808085.1. NCBI lineage: Eukaryota > Viridiplantae > Streptophyta > Magnoliopsida > Caryophyllales > Amaranthaceae > Suaeda > Suaeda aralocaspica. The sequence goes on from PYUH01004040.1 coordinate 31,088, forward strand.
ATTCTTCATGTAGGTAACAATGTTACTCGTTGGAAAGTTGGTGATCAAATTGATTATTTTTGGTTTTTGATTGATTATTTGTGATTTTTGATGATTTAGGTTTTTTAAAGTTGTGGTTTTTATTATGTTGTTGGGTTTTATCTAGGATTAAAATGATTCATTAATCAGTTTTGTTAGAAGTTTATTATGATTGTTGGTGATAGGATTGGTTATTTTAGGCTTTGATTGATTGCTGGAACTTCTCATTTAAATAGATGTGTTGATAGACCTGTAGGATTTAGGCATGAGGATAATAGTGATAGAGATTTTGTTTTTGATATGAATGAACTTTCGAAAAGAAATTATTACCTTCATTGTTAAAGGGGGTCGTCCTTTCTTAATGATTGAAGAAAAAGGATTCAAAAATATGATGTCTAAATCTAATCCTAATTTTATTCCATTTGGTCGTGCTACTGCTAAGAGAGATCTATTAACTCTCTATGTATTAGAGAGGGATAAGTTGAAAGATATGATGTTTAAAGCGTCCGGAAGAATTTGTTTAACTACAGATAATTGGAAGTCAAACCACACTAAACAACACTTTATTTGTATCACTGCCCACACTAAAAGAATTTTAAGGTTTAAGGCTTTAACTCCTCCATATGATGGAAGTAGTATTGCTAATGAGATTAGTATGTTTCCTTGTTAATGGAGCTTGGATGATAGAATACTCGCTATTACGGTTTATAATGCCACATATAATGATGAGATGATGTCAACTTTGAAAAGGCGACTTGTTCCGGAGGACTTCTTTGTGGTGAGAGTTTATTCCATATTCATTGTTGTTCTCATATTATAAATCTTGTGGTGCAAAATGGGTTAACTTGCATAAGTGACATTTTGGGAAAAAATTAGTTGCTTGATAAAAATGATTACCAAATCTTCTCATAGGCGTAATTGATAGTTGTTGATTAAATTCCCCAAATTAAAGTCATAAACCCGAAAACCCATAGATTCTAGGCCTTTATTTATTGAATTTCCTTGCAATTTAGTTCACTTTTCTTGCTTGGTTCACTTGTAGTCTTAGTTAGCGTCTTAACCTTGAAATTCTCAACCAAAAAAATAGACCCTATATTAAATAATTAATTAAAATTAAGTTCATTGGTCCTCGTGTTGGATCCCCCTTAAACTATACTACACGAGGGTTATTTGGTATTAGGCCACAAAAACTATCCATCATAAATGGGAGAAGAAACGGCTGATATTCACGTGGCATAGTTATTTTTAGATTTTAGAAATTTTATTATCCAAATTATCTCATCGTGTATTGTGTAGTTTAAAGGTAAATAGTATAGTTGACGATATGGTGTGCTATATATGGTTCAAATCTTACAAATTAAATATTCTCTATAATTCCTTAAAAAAAAAAAGGATTTTGTGATGTGTTAACCACATAGAAACATAGTTAACATATTAACATACAATTGGAGGCGCCACATGGCTAATGAACAAGAAGTACCTTGCGTTGTAATATAAAGAGATTGATTCTAGATTTTTTTTGCAAATGCCTGAACTCCTACTAGATCTGTCACTGATTCCAACTTTAACATTTTGAAATTTTCCTAAATCTATACTTCTTTAAAATGGTAATGTCAAGAACTGTTCATTTTGAACATTTGAGCAGTAAATTTGCTCGCATGGCGCATTTTTCTGACGTGGCGGGCTTTCATTTGCTAGCTCTACTCTCTTTCTCTCATCTTTTTCTTATTGCCATTTTTAAATTTTTCTTTCTTCTACTTTCCACCTCCACCTACCTAATTGATTGCAACCCTTTCCTCTTTGAAGATTGCTGTTGCATGTAAATCGTTTCTTCATCTTCATTCATATGCTTCCAACCCTTTACTCTTTTTGGGTTCGGTAGATCGATTGTTTGTAAAATCATTGCAACCCTTTCCTTTCTAAATTCATTGCAACCCTTCCCCTTTCTACTCGACAATTGTGATGCTCAGAATGGTCTGTTCGGCTTTCTCGTTTGTAACTTTAAGTTCTCTTTCCGACTTATCTACTGTTCTTTCATTTTTGATTTGATTAGTTTTTTTTTACGATTGTTTTTATTCTTAGTTGATGTATAATTTTTNGGAATGTCAAGAATCAAGACACCTGACTGGAATGCAAGGAAGAAGAGACAATGGAAGTTGAAATTATCAAACCTAGTAGTGAGCAAAATGGTTTTTATTTGTGCAGGTCAAGAACTGTATCCAGCTTGTCTCCCATTTTCCCCAAGCAAGGTCACTGGCCCCATAGAGTAGCAAGGACAACGAAGAAGAAACTTATGTTACTGACCCTTACCAATGTCCAAGGAAGAAGGATATGTATGAGTCACATGCAAGTAGTATCATTTCTTATTTTCCTAAATGGAATGTTGAATCTTATATTTTAAATTTTGTTTCGAGTCCTAGTTTAGACTATGTCACTATGCTATTTGTCAAAAAAAAAAAAGAAATGTGGGATTCTAGAGTATGCTCAGACTCTCTACCCCTAGCTTCTCCTATGCCTGTTTATTATAGTCTTTTTCCAAAAAAAAAACTAATGGAGTCACACTCTTTGAATTTTGTGGTAAAAGTATTAGTGTGGTATGACTAGAGTACTACACGATCACATAATTTGAAGGCCCTTCATGAAATTTGTTAAGGGACATGCTATGCAACTACATTTCAATTTCATTACCTTGTATCTTCCCAAATTCAAAGCTGTAAGAACTGCAAACAGTCCTTGATCTTCATCGTCCTCTATCTTGATCACAGTGCCAACTGTTGTCTGTGCTAATATCAAGTCTACAAAACCACTCAAGTCCCAATCTTTATCATCAAGATAGCTTTGTAGTAGCATCTTTACTCCATGAAAGTCATCAGGCTTTGGGTCAAAAAAGGCGAAATCTGCCTGGACAACTTCCTATACAACATAATTCAAAAAAGAAGGGCAAAGTAGTTACAAGCCTTGGAGAGTAAATAAGGATGACGTAAAAGGACAGTTTAAGATTAGTGATAATATGCAAGAACTAGATAGTAACAAACTAAAAGCCACTACCAAGAATAACAGAGACAACTTACTTCAGGTGCTTCTTCTTCAGAAGATTCAGATTCTAGATCCTTCTCTCTTGCCTTGCGCTTGCTAGACCCATTGGCTAAATACACATAATAGAAATGGTTTTCAGAAAACAAGATAGATCAACACATGAATAGTAAAACACAAATCAAAACAACATGGCAACTTAGAGAGATGAGAAAATTGACTAAGAAACACACCAAGTATCGTGGAGGAGTATGTCTTCTCGGATTTCGATTTAGACACTTCGTTCTTCGATGAAGAAGCTGCTGCAATTCTACTCACAGAACGAGCAAATGGAGAGAATGCGAAAGGTCTAGGAGCCAATTGGCCACTTATTCATGGTTTTCGAGACATTCCCTCAAGTTCTACAAAAAAAAGGGGTTAGCTAACAATCACTATACATCTAATTATCTATATTTCACCAAATTTAAAATTTACAATTTCCTTAACATTTCTTCACAATTTTACTAAATGCAACCCAATAAACCTAAAGCTTTCATTAAAGGATATATAAAGGGTTGGTTCATAATTGGATTAGGTTTTTAAAAACTGTTTTTTATTGGGGCTTTAATAAATGGTAATGGCAGCCCTATAATTGTTGGGCTTTAATTAAGGGCTTTTATAGGGTCATCAACCCATTCTTCTTGTTCTTAGGGTTGATACACAGTGGCAGCCCATTCTTCTAATTCTTCGAATTCCTTTAAACCCTTCATCATCTTCGAATTCCTTCCTCTCTAGTTAACTCTTCCTTCATCAACGGATTCTTCCTTCATTTTCTTCAACCTTTGATTCTCATTTTTCTTCGAAGTTTTGATTTTCTTTGTGTTTGTTTCAGATCTCTCGTATTCTCTTACTAAGGTTAGTTCTTTCAAATTAATTTCAGTTGTTTTCTATTTTATGACGATTTTTTGAATGTTGATTTTTTCGATCTGTAATTTGGTTGATTTTTAGGTCAAACTTAAGCTTCGTTGTTTTTGATATGAACTCCTTATCTGGGTTCATTTTGGAGTTATTGTTAGTTTGTTGATTTTTAGGTCAAAAATCAACCATAAAACTTTAAAACCCATAAAAATTGGACCTTTACAATAAAAAAATAAAATAAAAATGAAAGCAGTGGTAATAACAAATGTGGGAGGTCCAGAAGTGCTGCAACTACAAGAAGTAGAAGACCCAATTATAAAAGAAGATGAAGTATTAATTAAAGTAGAAGCAAGTGCCTTAAATAGAGCAGATACTATTCAAAGGAAAGGTTTTTATCCTCCACCTAATGGGGCTAGTCCTTATCCTGGTTTAGAATTTTCCGGAACTATTCTTCATGTAGGTAACAATGTTACTCGTTGGAAAGTTGGTGATCAGATTGATTATTTTTGGTTTTTGATTGATTATTTGTGATTTTTGATGATTTAGGTTTTTTAAAGTTGTGGTTTTTATTATGTTGTTGGGTTTTATCTAGGATTAAAATGATTCATTAATCAGTTTTGTTAGAAGTTTATTATGATTGTTGGTGATAGGATTGGTTATTTTAGGCTTTGATTGATTGCTGGAACTTCTCATTTAAATAGATGTGTTGATAGACCTGTAGGATTTAGGCATGAGGATAATAGTGATAGAGATTTTGTTTTTGATATGAATGAACTTTCGAAAAGAAATTATTACCTTCATTGTTAAAGGGGGTCGTCCTTTCTTAATGATTGAAGAAAAAGGATTCAAAAATATGATGTCTAAATCTAATCCTAATTTTATTCCATTTGGTCGTGCTACTGCTAAGAGAGATCTATTAACTCTCTATGTATTAGAGAGGGATAAGTTGAAAGATATGATGTTTAAAGCGTCCGGAAGAATTTGTTTAACTACAGATAATTGGAAGTCAAACCACACTAAACAACACTTTATTTGTATCACTGCCCACACTAAAAGAATTTTAAGGTTTAAGGCTTTAACTCCTCCATATGATGGAAGTAGTATTGCTAATGAGATTAGTATGTTTCCTTGTTAATGGAGCTTGGATGATAGAATACTCGCTATTACGGTTTATAATGCCACATATAATGATGAGATGATGTCAACTTTGAAAAGGCGACTTGTTCCGGAGGACTTCTTTGTGGTGAGAGTTTATTCCATATTCATTGTTGTTCTCATATTATAAATCTTGTGGTGCAAAATGGGTTAACTTGCATAAGTGACATTTTGGGAAAAAATTAGTTGCTTGATAAAAATGATTACCAAATCTTCTCATAGGCGTAATTGATAGTTGTTGATTAAATTCCCCAAATTAAAGTCATAAACCCGAAAACCCATAGATTCTAGGCCTTTATTTATTGAATTTCCTTGCAATTTAGTTCACTTTTCTTGCTTGGTTCACTTGTAGTCTTAGTTAGCGTCTTAACCTTGAAATTCTCAACCAAAAAAATAGACCCTATATTAAATAATTAATTAAAATTAAGTTCATTGGTCCTCGTGTTGGATCCCCCTTAAACTATACTACACGAGGGTTATTTGGTATTAGGCCACAAAAACTATCCATCATAAATGGGAGAAGAAACGGCTGATATTCACGTGGCATAGTTATTTTTAGATTTTAGAAATTTTATTATCCAAATTATCTCATCGTGTATTGTGTAGTTTAAAGGTAAATAGTATAGTTGACGATATGGTGTGCTATATATGGTTCAAATCTTACAAATTAAATATTCTCTATAATTCCTTAAAAAAAAAAAGGATTTTGTGATGTGTTAACCACATAGAAACATAGTTAACATATTAACATACAATTGGAGGCGCCACATGGCTAATGAACAAGAAGTACCTTGCGTTGTAATATAAAGAGATTGATTCTAGATTTTTTTTGCAAATGCCTGAACTCCTACTAGATCTGTCACTGATTCCAACTTTAACATTTTGAAATTTTCCTAAATCTATACTTCTTTAAAATGGTAATGTCAAGAACTGTTCATTTTGAACATTTGAGCAGTAAATTTGCTCGCATGGCGCATTTTTCTGACGTGGCGGGCTTTCATTTGCTAGCTCTACTCTCTTTCTCTCATCTTTTTCTTATTGCCATTTTTAAATTTTTCTTTCTTCTACTTTCCACCTCCACCTACCTAATTGATTGCAACCCTTTCCTCTTTGAAGATTGCTGTTGCATGTAAATCGTTTCTTCATCTTCATTCATATGCTTCCAACCCTTTACTCTTTTTGGGTTCGGTAGATCGATTGTTTGTAAAATCATTGCAACCCTTTCCTTTCTAAATTCATTGCAACCCTTCCCCTTTCTACTCGACAATTGTGATGCTCAGAATGGTCTGTTCGGCTTTCTCGTTTGTAACTTTAAGTTCTCTTTCCGACTTATCTACTGTTCTTTCATTTTTGATTTGATTAGTTTTTTTTTACGATTGTTTTTATTCTTAGTTGATGTATAATTTTTTCTCAGCTTGTTGGTTGTGGTTATAGCTTCACACTTTGCTGAAAAACTAAAAAGATATTTGATTTTATGGTTTCTGCTTCTGTATTTGATTTCTCGTAATTGTTTTCACATTTTGTTGATTCTGTTTCATAATGTTTAGGTTTGTTTTTTTATTGATTTTTCGTAATTGTTCAGTTTTTTTGTTAAAAAGTTTCAGTGTGAAATGGTTGTGTTTTCTAATTTTCAGTTTCTAAATAATTCAGATCTTATGGCTTTTTGTGTATGTAACTCACTTCTTAGGTCTCTTTAGTTTTGGTTTTGTGACTCAACATTTTTTGGGGTTTGATATGTTAAATGTAATTTTGGTTTGTAACCATTTTCATTCATTCGATTTGGGTTGTAGTGGTGAGGATCAAAAGGCAAATGAAATACCAGCACATGGAGCTGAAAGTGTTGGGCTCAACTGATCTGGATATGAAAAGGTATGATTTCTATATCGACTTTTTCCATGTCTATGTTCTTGTTCATGTTAATGTGGGATGATTTTTAGATATATATTGTTATTGAATTTAATTAGATGTTTGGTGTAAAATGTTTTCACTTCATATTTTGCTTCAAAAGTACCTTTTTATTCTCAGCTTCACCAAGCAATTTCAATATTCGACTTTTTGTTGTTGCTTTATATACTCATTATTTCTTCCTTTTCAATAGTTTAAATCCTTGCAACCCTTTTTTTTTCAAGCATGTTTTGCTCTCCTATTGATATTGAAATTAATAAATTGGTTCATGATTGTGAAAAGTTTAGTGTTTGTGTTCTTTAATTACAAGTAGTTAGCTTTTGTGATCCTTTTATTTTTTAGTTTAAATTTTCTTTGTTTGAACTCCTTGAGTAATATTTGTATTAAAAGATTAATTCTTGTTTCAATGGATTATTTTTTTGTTTATTATGTGTTGATAGTGATACAATTTGTTGTCTCTCAGTAACTCAAATATAGGGTTTATGGTTTCATGATTTTGATCTTAGTTTTGAAATGTTTGACCTGTTTTTGTTGTTTGAACATCTGCCATTTGGGTATTTTGGGTTTGAATCTTGGATGTTTTCTATTTGCTTTCCTGTTCATAGTCTTCATCCTTTTATTTATTCTTCAAATGGCCGAGCTTCCTTGCAACCCTTTCCTTTCTTCCCTCCTTCATGCCCCTTTACTTTTCCCCCTTTTATTTTTCTAAACAATAAGTATTCCTCAACAATGGTTTGATTGTCACTTGAATCCAAAATACAGCCCTTTCTATATGTTAATACAATTGTTAACTTGGATTTTGTTTACTCATAATTTCAAATCTTACTACGACTGTGTTCAGCTCACGTAAAAGGTAGTAGCTTTGCTCTTTTCAATCTTTATCTTTATTATTTGATAGTTAATTTTCTTCCATGTTTTGGTGAAGTTGTGAGTTCCAACTTCGTTATGCTTTTGGGGTTTTTGAATTTGCTTTTGGTTTGAGTTTCAACACCTCACTTCAAAAGGTAGTTTCTTTGCTCCTCCTCCATCTTCATCAGATGAAGATTATTTATGTCTATCTCTCACAATTTCTATGGAATCTATTGTAATTTTTGTTTCATTTGATTTTGTTCAGACATTCAGTTCATTTTTGTGACAATTTTTTATTGCAATGGTTGTGATGTCAACTTTGGTCGTCCCTGTTATAGTGTTTCATAATGGGTATTGTTCATTCGGCTTTTATCCTTTATTTTTATAATTTGTGAGGTTTTTTTGTTCAGTCAATTGATTGCTAATTGGGTTTTGTTTATCCGCTTTAAGAAAAAGTCGAATTAGACAGCAGTTTATCACTTTCTTTAGATTTGAGTTGTTTCAGTTTTTCGATTGTCTGAAATTTTGCTCAATTCGATGCCAAGCTGAATTGTTCAGAGTATAGCTGCGCACTGTAGTTAATTAAGGTAAATTATTTTATAGTAATTTGTAATGTTAATGAACAGAATTAGTATTAGCAAATTAGCATTTAAGCTGAATTAATACTACTTATAAGTGCTGTGCTTAATTAGCTTAGCCTCATGAAGTTGGTATGGCACAAGAGTAATTGAATAGAAATATATTACAATTCAAGCAAAGCTTCCCATAATATTTTGGTTGTACCCTCAAAATTGTCAGGTTCCCAAAAACAAAAAACAAAAAAAAAACCCAACAACCACCACGCAAAACCCAACGCAACCACCACGTAAAACCCAGCACCCAACCATCCCGCAAAACCCAACACCCACACATACAACCACTATCAACAACCCCAAAAACCACCCAAAAAACCAAGAACCCACCCACCACAACCCAAATCCACCGACAAAACCGCCTAAATCAACCAAAACAACCATCATAAATCAAATCAAACACGAATAAAATGGCATACCTTAATTACTCATGAAACAAAGAATTTGACCATAAAATCGAATATGGGCTTTGCAACAGTAGTGGTGAAAGAGTGGTGGTGTTCAGAGTGGTTTTCTAGGGTTTTTTTTTGGGTGGTGAGGAATAAGAAGTGAAAAAGAAGAAGACGAGCTTAAGAACAGAAAGAAGAGAAGTGAGAAAGAAGATGGGCGGTGGTGGCTGATCGAGGAAGAAAAACAGATGAGGAAGTCAGAGAGAGGATGAACTAATAATCAGGGGTTTTGTTCCCTGATATATAGTTAGGGTTTGGAATATACACTCCTTTAAACCTCCTCTAACAATATAATGCATTAGAGCAAACTGCCGAGCTATGGAACCAACCTGAAAGATAGATATTTAGTAGGAGATTTCATCAAATTTTTATTAAAATAATTTAGCAGTTAGCTACAAGTGTATAAAAAATAACAAAGGAAAAGTATATTTAAGAGTTGCAGGAAACATGGCCATAAAATTGTATCGTAATATATCAATTATGCTACAGATATTTAAGTTGGAAATGTGAAACAGATTCATGACCTGTGAGTGCATGATAAAACTTTGGTTGGTGTCCAAGTCTGGTACGATGAACACAGTCACTCACTCTCACACACACTCAGTCACACTCACACTCACACTCACACTCAATCACTCTCACACAGTTAGTCACTCACTATCACACAGTTAGTCACTCACACAGTCATCAATCACACACAATCACTCACTGACACAGTCCTCACTCACACACAGTCACTCACTGACACAGTCCTCACTCACATAGTCACTCACACTAACACCCAGTCATTCTCACAGTCACTCATTCACACTCACTCACAAATCAAAAACCACACCCTAACCTAGAACCCCTTTCACAACAACACCATATCCAAACTCAAAACCACATAACAACCCCCAAACCCAAAAAAAACAGCAGTAACACAACAAGAATTTTCGAATATACAGCAGCAGCAATCCAATAACACCAGAATCAAATCCCCAAAACCTAGAAACCCTAAAAGCCTCTTATCATCAAATATAAGATAAAAAAACCACTGAAATCGAAGAAAAATACAAAGGAATAATATTAAATAGAACACTAACCTCAAATTCATGAACACGAATTTTCGACCTTCAAACAAAAAATAAACAAAAATTAATCTACCTCCAGAACCAACCATGAACGCGAATTTTCGACCTTCAAACAAAAAAACACAAAATTAGGAAGAAAAAAAACATAAATTAAAAAAATAACACGAATCTTACTTCCAATGAGGTTTTTGGGTAAGAAACGGTGAGAGAGAGAAGAAAGATTGAGTAAGAGGCGAGATTGAGTGAGAGAAAGGAAGAGAATGAAGGGTGAGGCGAGATTGAGTGAGAGAAAGAAGGGGCATTAAGCGTAAGCCCAACAATAAGAAGCCATATTTAAATACCCAAATCACAATTAACAATCTTTCCAACAAAACTGATAAATAAATCATTTCAACCCTACAAAAATCACAACTTTAAAAAACCCAAATCACCAAATAACACAAGCAAACAATCAAAGCCTAAAATAACCAATCCTATCACCAACAATCATAATAAACTTCTAACAAAACTGGTTAATGAATCATTTTAATCCTAGATAAAACCCAACAACATAATAAAAACCACAACTTTAAAAAACCTAAATCATCAAAAATCACAAATAATCAATCAAAAACCAAAAATAATCAATCTGATCACCAACTTTCCAACAAGTAACATTGTTACCTACTTGCACTACTACAGGAATGGACTATTGCGACGCTCAAAATTAGGTTCCTGCGACGCAAAAAAGCGCCGGAAGATCCTTTACCGACGCTTGCAAAAGTGCCGCACAAGTGGATGCCGCAAGGACCTGCAGCGGCGCAATTTGACAACGTCGGTACAGCATACTAAAAGCGCCGCGACTTTCACCTGATGCTTTAGCATCTTTTAGAGGCACTTCTTAGAGGCACTTATAAGCGCCGCCATAGTATAGTAGGTTCATAGCTTATTAGCCTAATGCGATACTTGAAAGCGCCGCAATAACTATAATGTTTCACTATTACACAATCTATAAAGGCGCTATTAAGCGTCGCAAGAGGCAAGGTGCCGCACTTTTTGACCCCATATATCCATCGCACTTTTAGCGTCGCAATTGTGCATATGTCATTTCAACTTGTTATTTTTCTATTAAGAAATCTAACAGCAGCAGAATTTGTATAGAGAAGGATTCAACACACCAAAAAGAAACTAAAAATCAAACTCAATAAATTGTTATGAATAACAAACATTGAAATATTTTCAAGTACCTAAAACCATTCCAAAAAGCTATTGCTTAAATCTATACATTAAAACATTATTCATGCCACATAAATCAGTCCATGTAGAAGTTCAATGATACTTTGAATGACGCCCATATGTGATTATGAATTTGCCTCCGTGAGATATCTTTTGAGTTGCAAGCATAACCTATATTAATTGAAAA
>PYUH01004040.1:46175-94749 GCA_016808085.1 Suaeda aralocaspica
ATAGATCGTCTCTCACAAACTTTTAAGCAAGAGCTACTATTATAAGTACAACAATTATTATTCTGGTATCACAAAATAAATACAACAATCTTGAACTTTGTTAAGTATACCGTTATTGTTTACAGGTTCTCAGTTTTTCAAAAAAGAGAAGTAAAAAAGAAATGAAAACACAAAAAAGTAATTTGAATTTTGTTGCCAGTTTTCAAATTATGCTAACTATAACACAGTTATCAAATGTATTTATTGGAGATGGTAGAATTATTAGTGAATAATGTATCAATGACTTCAAAAACACAACAACAAAAAAAATAAATAAAAAAAAGAAATAAAATGAAACAACATGATACCAAACAAGCCCTCTGAGATGGGAGTCACTCACCACGTTCACAACTGTGCAGTCTCACACACATCAACACAGTTAAACCATTAACAATCTCTATCAAGCTTGCGGAGGCATAATTAAATTCTAGGGCTTGCAGCAAGTGCTGAGTCGACCACTATGTAGGTATCGGGACAAGTGAGTGGTCGTCCCAATTTTCTTATTATGGTTTTCTTCTAGTCTCTTGCACCTGTAATGTCTGCCATGAGGGTTACTATGACGGACTTTTCTTATGTTATGGACAGTGAAGGTTATTCACTGCCTTAGTCTTACAAATGAAACTCAAATTTGTTTGGAAAGCTTTTACGTGATATTGTCCTTCTGTTAGCTTCTACGGTATGTTGGGTGATCATTCGCTGTGTGACAGGAATTGGTGTAGTTTATTATTGGAGTGTTAGTTGTTGTGCCCTGTTGGTTGTTGTTTGTGTAGTGCTCCATGGTAGCTATTGAGTTCAAGTTTAGGAGAAATTAACCTCTCTTCGGATGTAAGTGGAAGGGAAAACTTCTTATAGAGTGATAGAAGGAAATGAAGGATCTTTACATCAACAAAAAGGTGAGGGAGGACTTAGAAAGGTACGTTTTAGCTGGGGTGATTTCTAGCTTGTTTTGTGTAAGAGTAAGAAGTAAAGTATGATTTGAATGATCTAGGTACCCAAATCTTATCAGCAAGCTGTTGTTTTAGCAAAATGGGAGGTTTGTAAATAACTGCCGTGTATACTCACATGTCTTACAATTTTAATTCTTCTAATATTGAGAGCTCTAATATGACAAAGCCATGGCATGCTTTTGAGACTAGGAATAAGTGATTTAGCTAATAACTGGAATTTGCCTCTTAGCCGCACGTTCGGACTCGCTTAACCAAGAGGTTGCTAAAAGACGTAGGAAAAGTCAAGCATCTAATGCGAAGAAGATTGCCCACGCCAAAACACAAAGGTTGTGATAGAATCGATTTAGATTGGGTTTAGGGCTATCAATTGAAGAAAGGCCGGAACTAGATGAGTTGGAGCCAAGAAGTCAAGATTAGAGACCCTGAGATGTGATGTTTAAGTAACCCAACGGTGTGTACGCAAGTGCACGAGACAAGGATTCATCCCACATAGGAGGAGGATGCAAAAAAATGGAGGCTGTACGTTAGAAGTCAAGGGACAGCTTGCAATAGATGTCAGACATTGTTCGGACTTACGAACAAAGTTAGATCGCATCAGAGTTGTCGAGGCAGCAATAAAATGTCACCTATTCTTAGAAAATTCAATAACATGGCGGAAGCACCATGGGAAAATATATTCAGTCTTAACATTATATAGGGCTTTCGATGTAGTTCGAATCGATCTAACTCAAAGGGAAAAGACAGAGAAAGAAGAGAATTAAGATAGGGAGAAGCACAAAGCGAATTAGGATGTTGACCATCACCACTCATTGTGAGGCGGGCGGCCTTGAAGTAAGAAGTACCCTTCTTGGGAAATGTCAGATCAAGACCACCTGACTGGTAAGACAAGAAGAGAAGGAGGACTTGGAAGTTGAAATTTCAAACACATCGAGTGAGCAAATGGTGTTATTTGTGCAGGTCAAGAATTGTATCCAACGCTTGTCTCATTTTCCCCAAGCAAGGCGTTACACTGGCACATAGATAGAAGGGACAACAGGAAAGAAGCAAATTGCTGTTCACTGGAAGCCATTCGCACCAATTGCCACATTGCAATGCAAGGATAGTGCTATAGTCCATGCGTAGTATCATTTCTTTATTTGCTAAAGGATTGTGAACTTAATTTTAAAATTCTGTTGTCGAGTCCTAGTTTACGACTATGTTCACTATGATGTGTCAAAAAAAAATAAGAATGTGGGATTCTGAGTATGCTAGACTCTCTACCCCAGCATTCTCCTATGCTGTTTATTATAACTTTTTCAAACAAAAAAAAAAAACTTAATTGGTAGTCACACTAATTTAAATTACTCTTGAATTTTGTGGTAAAAGTATTAGATGTGTATGATAGAGTAGTCGTACCGTCAAAGTTGAGGTAGTTCGACACATTGGCATGTAGATATATGTGCGTAGAGGGGCACATGTACGTAGCAACTACCATTTTCAAGTTTATTACCTTGTATCTTCCCAAATTAAGCTGTAAGAATTGCAAACAGTGCCTTGATTTCTTCATCGTCACTCTATATGGATCACAGTGCCAACGGTGTGTGCTAATAATCAAGTACTACAACAAACCACTCAAGTCACCTTCTGGATATCAAGAATAGGCTTTGGATTAGCATACTTTACTCCATAAAGCATCAGGCTTTGGGGTCAAGAAAGGCAAATCTGCATGGAACATCTTACAACATTAATTCAAAAAAGAAGGGAAAACGTAGTTACAAGCCTGGAGAGTTGAGTAAATAAGAGACGACGTTAAAAGGACAGTTTAGGATAGTGATAAATTGATGCAGAAACTAGATCAGTAACCAACTAAAGACCATCACATTACCAAAGAAACCAGAGAACAACTTACTTCAGGTACTCTTCTTCAGAAAATTTTTAGATCTAAATCATTCTTTGCCTTGTGCTGCCTAGCCCAATGGGCTAAATACACATAATAGAAAGTTTTCAGAAAAGATAGATCAACACATGAACAGTAAAGCAAAATCAAAACAACATGGTACTTAACAAGAGATGAGAACAATGATAAGGAAACACACCAAGTATCGTGAGGAGTATGTCTGCTTCGGATTCGATTTGAGACTTCTTTCGATTGACAAGATTGCACCATATTTACTCACAGAATCGAGCAAATGGAGGGAATGCGAAAGGTTCTAGGAGGCAATTGGCAGCTGTAATTCTGTGGGGTTTCTTTGGAGAGGACTTCACCTACAAGTTCTACGAAAAAGTAAGGGGTTGAGTCTTACAATCTATACAGCTAAGATCTAATATGCAACAATTTAAAAGTTTACAATTTTACCTGAACTATTTCCCAATTTACTAAATGCAAGTCCCATAAACCTAAGGTTGGAGCTTTTCATGAAGGATATAATAAAGGGTTGGGTCATAATTGGATGGCACGTTTCAAAATGTTTTATTTGGGCTATAATGTAATGCTTATATGGGCAATAGGTTTTATAGGGTCATCCACCCATTCGTTCTTGTTCTTAGGGTCGTATACCGACAGTGGCAGCCCATTCGTTTTGTCGTCGAATTCCTTTAACACCTTCTTCATCATCTGCGAATTCCGTCCTCTCTAGGTTAACTCTGTCTCCATCAACGGATTCTTCCTTATTTTCTTCAACCTTTGATTCCAATTTGTCTTCGAAGTTTTGATTTCTTGTGTTTGTTTCAGATTCTCTGATTCTCGTACTAAGTTAGTTTCTTAAATTATTTCAGTTTTTTATTTTATGACGATTTTTGACTGTTGATTTTTGCGATCGGTAATTTGGTTGATTTTCGGTCCAATTTAAGCTTCGTGTTTTTGATATGAAACTCCTTATCTGGGTCATTTTGAGTTATTGTTAGTGTATTTTAGTCAAACAATCCACCATAAAATTACAACCCATAAAATGGACCTTACAATAAAAAAATAAAATTACAAATGAAAGCAGTGGTAGAACAAATGTGGGAGGTAAGAAGTGTGCACTACAAGAAGTAGAGACCCAATTATAAAAGAAGATGAAGTATCATTAAAGTGCAGCAAGTGCCTAAATCGAGCAGATACTATTCAAAGGAAAGGTTTTATCCTCCACCTAATGGGGCTAGTCCTGATCCTGGTTAGAATTTCCGGAAACTATTCTCATGTAGGTAACAATGTTACTCGTTGGAAAAGGTTGGGGATCAAATTGATTATTTTTGGTTTTGATTGATTATTTGTGATTGTTGTATGATTTAGGTTTTTTTTAAAGTTGTGGTTGTATTATGTTGTGGGGTGTATATAGGATTAAAATGATTCATAATTAGTTTTGTTAGAAGTTTATTAGATTGTTGGTGATAGGATTGGTATTTTAGGCTTTGATTGGATTGCTGGGAACTTTCATGTAATAGATGTGTTGATAGACATGTAGGATTTAGGCATGAGGATAATAGTGATAGAGATTTTGTTTTTGATATGAATGAACTTCGAAAAGAAAATTATACCTTGCGGTGTTAAAGGGGGTCGTCCTCTTAATGATTGAAGAAAAAGGATTCAAAAATATGATGTCTACACTAATCCTAATTTTATTCCATTTGGTCGTTGTACTGTCAGAGAGATCTATTAAACTCTCTAGTATAGAGAGGGATAAGTTGAAAACCGATATGATGTTTAAAGCAGTCGGAAGAATTTTTAACTAAAGATAATTGGAAGTCAAAACCACACTAAACCACACTTTATGATCATGCCCACCACTAAAAAGAATTTAAGGTTTAAGGCTTTAATCCTCCTATGATGGAAGTAGTATTGCTAATGAGATTGTATGTTTCCTTGTTAATGGAGCTGTGATGATAGAATAATCGCATTACGGTTTATAATGGCACATATAATGATGAGATGATGTCAACTTGAAAAGGCGACTTGTTCCGGAGGCCTTATTTGTGGTGAGAGTTTATTCCATATTATTGTGTTTCATATTATAAATCTGTGGTGCAAATGGGTTAACTTGCACTAAGTACATTTGGGAAAAATTAGTTGCTTGATAAAAATGATTACCAAATCTTCTATAGGCGTAATTGCTAGTTGTTGATTAAATTCCCACACAAATAAGGCCATACCGAAAACCCATAGATTCTAGGCTTTATTTTATTGAATTTCCTTGCAATTTAGTTCACTTTTTTGCTTGGTTCCACTTGTAGTCTTAGTGAGCGTCTTAACCTTGAAATTCTAACCAAAAAAATAGACCCTATATTAAATAATTAATAAAATTAAGTTCATTGGATCCTCGTGTTGGAGAACAAATTAAACTATAATACAGACGGGTTAGTTGGTATAGGCCACATAAAAACTAGACCTATCATAACATGGGAGAAGAAACGGCTGAATTCACGTGCATAGTATTTTTAGATTTAGAAATTTTATTATCCAAATTATCTCATCGTTGTCTTGTGTAGTTTAATACGGTAACTAAGTTACTGTCCGACGATTGGTGGTGCTATATATTGGTTCAAATCTTACAAATTAAATTTCTCTATAAGTCCTGAAAAAAAAAAGGATTTGTGATGTGTAACCAATAGAAACATAGTTAACATATTAACATACATTGGAGGCGCCAATGGTCTAATGAACAAGAAGTACCTTGCGTGTAATCAACGAGATTGATCTAGATTTTTTTTGCAAATGCCTGAAACTCCTTCCTAGATCTGTCACTGAATGCAAACTTTAACATTTTGAAAGTTCCTAAATCTATACGGCTTTAAAATGGAATGTCAAGACCGGTTCATTTTGAACATTTGAGCAGGAAATTGCTAGCATGGAGCATTTTTTCTGACGTGGGCGGGCTTTCATTTGCTAGCCTACTCTCGTTCTCTCACTTTTCGATTGCCATTTGTAATTTTTCTTTTTCTACTTTCAACCTCCACCTAAACTAATGATTGAACACCCTTTCCTCTTTGAAGATTGCTGTTGAAGTAAAATCGTTTCTTCATTTATCATATGCTCCAACCATTTACTCTTTGGGTTCGGTAGATCGATGTTGTAAAAATCATTTGCACCTTTCCTGTCTAAATTTCATTGAACCCTTCCCTTTCTACTCGACAATTGTGATGCTCAGAATGGTCTGTGCGGCTTTCAGTTTGTAAACTTTAGTTCTCTTTCGATTATTCTACGGTTCTTTCATTTTATTTGATAGTTTTTTTAGATTGTTTTTATTCTAGTTGATGTATATTTTTCTAGCTTGTGGTGTGGTTATAGCTTCACACTGCTGAAAACACTAAAAAGATATTGATTTTATGGTTTCGCTTCTGTATTTGAATTTCTCGTTAATTGTTTTCTCATTTTGTTGATTCTGGTTCATAATGTTTAGGTTTGTTTTTTTATTATTTTTGTAATTGTTACGTTTTTTTGTTAAAAGTTTCAGTGTGAATGGTTGATGTTTTCAATTTCAGTTTCTAATAATTCAGATCTTATGGCTTTTTGGTAATGAACTCATTCTTAGGTCTCTTTAGTTTTGGTTTTGTGACTCAACATTGTTGGTTTGATATATAGTTAAATGTACTTTTTGGTTGTAACCATTTTCTCATTCGATTGGGTGGTTCGTGGTGAGGATCAAAAAGGCAAATGAAATACAGCACATGGAATTGAAAGTGTGGGCTCAACTGATCTGGATATGAAAAGGTATGATTTCTATATCCGACTTTTCCATGCATGTTCTTGTTCATGTTAATTGGGATGATTTTAGAATCTGGTTATTGAATTTAATTCGACGTTGTTGTAAAATGTTTTCACTCTATTTGCTTCAAAAAGTACCGTTTATTTTCAGCTCACCAAGCAATTCAATATCGAACTTTTGTTGTGCTTAGAATCATTATGTCCTTCTTTTAAATAGTTTTAAACCTTGCAACCCTTTTTTTTCAGATGTTTTGCTCTCTATTTGCTATTGAATTAAATAACTTGGTTCATGATTGTGAAAAGTTTAGTGTTGGTGTTCTTTAAGTACCGAGTTAGCTTTTGTGATCTTTTATTTTAGTTTACAATTTCCTTGGTTTTATTTTCTCCACCCCACCGCGTGCCCCCCCGCCCCCCTCTGTCGCTCCCCCCTTCTCTTTCTTTTCCCCCCCCCCCTTTGTTTTTTTTTTCTCTTCCCCCCCTTACCCCTCCTCCCCTCCCCTCCTCCCCCTCATGCCCCCCCCCCCCCTTTCCACCCGGCAGCGGATCCCCCGTCTCCCCCCCCCCCCAGTGTTTCGCGGCTCCCTGCGCTGCCTTTTGCGTGCCTCCCGGCCCCCTGCCCTGGAGCCTTCTGGCTGCCTCACCGTTCTGTTCCCTTGCTTTAGAGAAACACTCATACTCACGGTGGCCGAATTGTTGCACAAACGACAAGTCACAGGTTCACGCACAGTCCTGAATGGGTGATTGTTAGGACATTCGTGCTGAAGTACACATGAACTATTCACATTTCATTAGCTGGCTTCCAAAAGGTTCCTGATTTCCAAAACACCACAACTTTTTTTTTTTTTTTTTTCCCCCCTTTGTTTTTTTTTTCCCCCCCCCCCCCCACTCAAAATGTTAGTGTTGAAAAGAGGCTTCTTAAATTCCACCATGATTCCTTGTTGGTTAAGAATTCTCCACTATCCTTAGTTTCACTCTATCTCACCTTCTTCAGCATCTCCTTCTTTTCTGGTTCTAGGGCATACAAATGTGCATCTCTACCATACAGCTCATCCAACGGCTCACAAGACTTTCCCGGCTGGTAGCAACTGAATGTTCTGGGTAAACTCTCTCCAAAAATTAACTAGCCTTGAGATCCGCCGGTGCTACAACCCAATAATGTCTATGGGCCAACCCTATCTCAATTCATAGCCTTTAGCTTCACCATTGCTACAACTAGTTAGCCAAACTAGACAAACTCTATAACAACACCGAGTAATACTCAGTTAACTGACATACTCCCCATCGTAAGCTCCAAACAAACTCATTAAGCTTCTACTTTTGAAGGAACACAGGGAACTTCTGTTACGAATCTGCTCCGGAAACACAGTCCTTATTTCCAAAAGTTTTCCCTGATTTCCCGGAAGTTGCTGTTGAAACGAGCTCTTAAATCCACCATGATTCCCTTGTGGTTAAAGTTTACTCCACCATCGTTTCTTTTCTCGCCCGCTCACTTCTTTAAGCCCTCGCCTTCTCTCTAGTTAGGGCATTACAAGTCAGATCTACCATACAGCTCATACAAAGATGAAGCGTTTGCGGGCTAGTTTCAAATTGAATGTCTATGGCCAACACCGTATAACGACTAGCCTTCAGATTCTCCGTTGATACAACCCTTAGCATACCTAGACAACTCTATAAACTTCGAGTATACTCGGAACATGACATACCCCTATCTTAAGCTCTGAAAACTCATCAGCTTTCTGATTTTGTAGGAACAAATGGTAAACTTGTTACGAAGTTGCTCCTGAAGCAAAGCCAATTGAACCTTGTCAAAGCCCTATCAAAGCTTCATTCTAGACCACAAAAGATCACTTTCTCCTATCAGATAGTGAACTCCATGGTTACCTTAAACTCTCTGGACATCAAACTACTCAACCAGCTGTTGAACTCTCTCAGACATTCCCTCTAAAACAGTTGGATTGGTCTCCTTGTAAGTAGGCGGCTTACTTTGGCAATTTTTGTTCCCCCACGGGGCCCCTTTGATTAACATTTACTCTAGCAGTAAATGTTCAACTACAATAGCTATTGCCTCACTACATCATTCGGCAATTTGTGTTACGTTCAGCCATCCTATTTCTCATGTAGAGGAAAATACTTCAATATTAAACTATGTCTAACTCTAAGATAGAACAAACACAAACTTATAACATCAATAAAACATGTTCGGACTTCGTCTCACAAAAGAAAGGGCATGGCTGGGAGGGCGAAGGATGACGGAGGGTGAGGGGGGACACACAGCACAGAGAAGAAGCACAGAAGAAAAAAAGGGCCGTGGGGGCTGAACCAAGACAGCATGGCAAAAGAAAAACACTGAACTCCTGAGTGTAATATGTGTATTAAAAGATTAATCTTGTTTCAGATGGATTATTTTTTGGTTATTAGTGGTTGATAGTGATACATTTGTGTCTCTCAGTAACTCAAATATAGGGTTTATGGGTTCATGATTTTGATCTTAGTTTTGAAAGTGTTTGACTTGTTTTTGTTGTTTGAACACGCTATTGGGATTTTGGGTTGGAATCTGGATGTTTTCTATTTGCCTTACTGGTCAAGTTTCTCCTTATGTATCTCAAATGGCCCGAGCTCTTGCAACCCTTTCCTTTATGCGCCTCCTCAGCCACTTTACTTTTCCCCATTTTATTTTTCGAAACAATAAGTATTACTCAACCAATGGTTTGATGTTCACTTGAATCCAAAAATACAGCATTTCTATATGTGTAATACAAGTGTCATTGGATTTTGTTTAATCATAATTTAAATTCTTAATACGACTGTGTTCAGCCTCACGTAAAAGGAGTAGATTTGCTCTTTTCAATCTTTATCTTTATTATTTGCTGTTAATTTTCTTCCATGTTTGGTGAAGTGTAGTTCCCCAACTTCGTTATGCTTTTGGTGGTTTTGAATTTGCTTATGGTTTGATTAAACCACCTAACTTCAAAAGGTAGTTTCTTTCTCCTCCTCCATCTTCATCAGATGCAGATATTTATGTCTATCTCTACGATCATGAATCTATTGTAATGTTTGTTTCATTGATTTGTCAGACATTCAGTCATTTTGTGAAATTTTTATTGCAGGTTGTGATGTACACTGGTCGTCTGTTATAGTGTTTCATAATGGGTATTGTTCATTCGGCTTGATCTTTATTTTTATAATTTGTGTGTTTTTTGTTCGTCAATTGATTGCTACGGGTTTTGGTTTATCCGCTTTAAAGAAAAAGTCGAAATTAGACAGCCGTGTATTCACTTTCTTTAGATTGCGTTGTTTCGTTTTCGATTGTCTGAAATTTTGCTCCATTAGATGTCAGCTGGATTGTTCAGAGGTATAGCTGCGCACTGTAGTTAATTAAGGAAAATAGTTTATAGTAATTTGTAATGTTAATGACAGAATTAGTTTAGCAAATTAGCATTTAAGCTGAATTAATACTACTTATAAGTGCTGTGCTTAATTCAGCTAGCCTCATGAAGGTGGTATGGCACAAGAGTAAGTGAATAGAAATCTATTCAATTCAAGCAAAGCTCCCAAATATTTTGGTTTACCTGCAAATGGTCAGGTTCCAAAAACAAAAAAACAAAAAAAACCCCCTAACAACCCCCACGCAAAAACCCAAGCAACCACCACGTAAAAACCTCAGCACCCAACCATCCCGCAAAACCCAACACCACACACTACCACCATATAACAACCCCAAAAACACCCAAAAACCAAGAATCCACCCACAAACAACCCAAATCCACGACAAAACGCCTAAATCACCCAAAACAACCCATCATAATCAAATCAAAACCGAATAATGGCATACCGTAATTATCATGAAACAAAGAATTTGACCATTAAATCGAATATGGCTTTGGTGTGGTCAAACAGTAGTGGTGAAAGAGTGTGGGTTCAGAGTGGTTTCAGGGTTTTTTTTTGGGTGGTGAGGAAAATAAGAAGTGAAAAAGAAGAAGAAGAGCTTAAGAAAAGAAAGCAGAGAAGTGAGAAGAAGTGGCGGGGTGGCTGATCGAGGAAGAAAAAAGATGAGGAAGTCAGAGAGAGGATGAACTAAAATCGGGGTTTTTGTTCCCTGATATATAGTTAGGGTTGGAATATACACTCCTTTAAAAACCGCCTCTACCACTATAAAGATTAGAGTCAAACAACTGCCTGACGCTCTGGAACCAACCTGAACGATGAATTTAGTAGGAGGGAGGTCATCAATTTTTATTTAAAAATATTTGCAGTTAGCTACAAGGGTATAAAAAATAACAAAGGGAAAAGTATTTTAAGAGTTGCAGGAAACATGGCAATAAAATTGTATCGTAATATATCAATTATGTACAGTATTAAGTGGACAATGTGAGAAAGATTCATGACCTGTGAGTGCATGATAAAATTGGTTGGTGTCTCAAGTCTCTTGGCGGCGACGAGAAACACAGTCACTCACTATCACACACACTCAGTCACACTACACTCACCACCAATCAATCACTCTCACACGTTAGTCAGCAACTATCACACGTTAGTCACTCACACAGTATAATCACAAACAATCACTTCGATGACACAGTCCTCACTCCAAAACACAGTTCACTCACGGACCAAAGTCCTCACTCACATAGTCACTCACACTACACCCGTCATTCTCACCAGGTACTCATTACACTCACTCACAACTCAAAAACCACACCCTAACCCTAGAACCCCTTCACAACAACACCATATCCAAACTCAAAAACCACATAACAACCCCAAACCCAAAAAAACAGCAGTAACACAACAAGAATTTTGCGGAAGAACAGCAGCAGCAAGCCAATAAACCAGAATCAAATCCCCAAACCTAGAACCCCTAAAAGCCTCTTATCATCAAAGAAAGATAAAAAAACCACTGAAATCGAAGAAAATACACAAGAAAAATATTAAAAGGACACTACCTCAATTCATGAACACGGAATTTTTCGGACCTTCAAACAAAAATAACAAAAATTATCTACTCCAGAACCCAACCATGGAACGCGAATTTTCGACCTCAAACAAAAAAACACAAATTAGGAAGAAAAAAACATAAATAAAAAACTAACCCGATCTACTTCCATGAGGTTTTTGGGTAAGAAACGGTTGAGAGCGGGAAGAAAGATTGAGTAAGAGGCGAGATGAGTGAGAGAAAGGAAGAGAATGAAGGGTGAGGCGAGATTGAGTGAGAGAAAGAAGGGGCATTAAGCGTAAGCCCAAACAAATAAGAAGCCTATTAAATACCCAAATACAATTAACAATATGTCCAAACAAAACGGATAAATAAATCATTTAAACCATACAAAAAATCACAACTTGAAAAAAACCAAACACCAAATAACAAAAAGCAAACAATCAAAGCCTTAAAATAATATAACCAATATATCACAACCACTCATATAAATTACTTCTAACAAACTGGTTAATGAATATTTTAATCCTAGATAAAACCCAACAACATAATAAAAAACCACAACTTTAAAAAAAACCTAAATCATCCAAAAATCACAAATCATCAATCAAAAACCAAAAATAATCAATCTGATCACCAACTTAAAAGTCACATTGTTACCCTACTTGAAACTACTACAGGAATGGGACTATTTGCGAACGCTCCAAAATTAGGTTCCTGCGACGCAAAAAAGCGCCGGAAGATTCCTTTACCGCGCTTGCAAAAAGTGCCGCACAAAGTGGATGCCGCAAGGACTGCGCGGCGCATTTGCAACGTCGGTAAGCATACTAAAGCGCCGCGACTTTCCCCTTATGCTTTGCATCTTTTCGAGGCACTAGCAGCGCCGCCATAGATAGTAGGTTAATAGCTTATTAGCCTAAGCGATACTGAAAGCGCCGCAATAACTATAATGTTTCACTATTAACAATCTATAAAGGCGCTATTTAAGCGTCGCAAGAGCAAGGTGCCGCACTTTTTGACCCCATATATCATCGCACTTTTAGCGTAGCACTGTGCTATG
Source organism: Suaeda aralocaspica (assembly GCA_016808085.1). Taxonomy (NCBI): domain Eukaryota; kingdom Viridiplantae; phylum Streptophyta; class Magnoliopsida; order Caryophyllales; family Amaranthaceae; genus Suaeda; species Suaeda aralocaspica. The sequence continues at coordinate 58,817 of PYUH01004040.1, forward strand.
TCATTCAACTGTTATTTTCTATGAAGAAAGCTAAACAGCAGCCTAATTGTATAGCGAAAGAGAATTCAACACACCAAACAGAAATAAAAATCAATCAATAAATTGTATGAATAAAAACATTGAATATTTTCGTACTAAAACCATTCCAAAAGCTATGCTTAAATCTTACATTAAAACATTATTCATGCATCAATCAGTCCATGTAGAAGTTAAATGATAATTTGACTGACGCCCATACGTGATTATGAATTTGCCGCCGTGAAGATATCTTTGAGTTGCAGATAACCTATATTAATTGAAAATTTCCAGTGTTGGGCTAATAAATGACATAAAACAAGGGATCAAATGGATTTGAACATCATCTAACTTTGGCCAAGAGCATTAAAAATCAACTTAAAACAAAAAAACGATCAGAAAGTACTTTCCCAAAACATCCAGATACTTAGTACCACATTTGTTTGTTTGACAATCAACACAAAGTAATAAATTAGAATTTTCAATAGAAATTTCGGCAGAGTCTCTTTGTAAATGGTGAACCCTCCCAAAACGGGGATATTTATAGCCTGAAACCTGTTTCAAAACATATCCAAGGAACGAACCAACAATCCAATCATGAATCTAGGGATCACCCAAAAACCATGTTTTTCCGGTATCAAACTTATAGGAATCAAGTAACAAAGAAAAATCAATTAGAACACTGATGACACAGTGCTTGTGTCAGTCAAGCTAAAAAAATTCAAATACCATCATATTTCAGAGAGGACGCATACAGGTCATCTATAACCACAACCAAATAAATTGATACGAGAAGTATATAAAGAGGAATTGTATTTACCTAGTTAGGATCAGCATTTTCATGCTCTTCCTCCGATTCGAACTATCATAAAGATGTGCAACATCAGATGTAGATTCATCTAGAAGGTAATGTTATGATTCTTCCAGCATTCTCTCACTTTAATAATCGTTTGCCTTGCCTTCTCACAAGATTGTCAATATTTCGACCTTCCCTTTAATGGCGAAAATAATGCATAAATGCTCCACATCCTCAGTGACATGTTTGATTAGTGCCATGACCGGGTATAGAAGGCTTCCTACGTCTTGATGGCTTAACACCTATCCAAACACGAACACGGCCAAATTGAGCCTTTTCCCAACACTTGTGAAAACTGGATATCTCTAAGTTTCTTTGTCCCTTGCTCTGTTATATTTTCTTGATCTGATTCTACCAAGCATAAAAATTATGTGGATAGCAGTTGCAAAAAGAACATAAATTTTAAAAAAGAAATTCAGAAGAAAAATAAAACAAGACCGGATATCTGCTTCTGATTCATGCTTGTGGATCTATATAAGTTGAGATCGGATGGGCTCTTGTTCAATCTTTTTTTAAGCATTCAAAAAAATAAAAATCACAAGCAAAAAATAAGGATGGCCAAGTCAAAATTAAGTAATCAAAACATGTCCAATTACAAGGATGTAAACATTACCATACAACTCTTCACGAACACGAGCATGACTCTAGTCCCAGTGGTGATCGGCTTTACTTTAGCAGTGCGATGTGATCTTTACTACGCTGCTTCTTTTATGTACATTAGTGCAAGAGATTATAGTCAATGTGGCATATTAGGCACCAATTACCAATTTTGATAATAATAAAAAGAAATAACCTTGCACAAATTTACCTGTCAGTCCTTGACCTACAGAAATTAACAAGGCTAACCATTGATCTATAGAACATCAGGATATGGGCATATCAACAGGGTGGTTGACGTCAGTATCATCATCGGAACCTTCTCCCTTCAAGTTCGTGGATATCTCCATTTGTGCCCAATAGATTTCAGTATCAAATTCCAAGTGATTTGCGTAGAGAAAGCCTTATATGAATATAAAGACGGATTTAAAAATTATAACAATAAGATGTAAATCTGTTTCGTTCAACTATCGTAATATAGAACAAAACCACAACAACAACAACAAACAACAAACAACAACAACACGACACGACGACGACAAGAAACGACAACGACAAAGACAACGCAACGACACGACAACGACAACGACAAAGACAACGACAACGACAACGACAACCCCAACCACAACGACAACGACACCACAAAACCAAAACACGACAAACAACGACAAACGACAACGACAACGAAACGACAACGACGAACAACGACAACGAAACGGGACAACGGACACCGACACCGACAAGCACAACGACACGCACAACGACAAGACACGGACACGACACCGACAACAACAACAACAACAAACAACAACAACAACCCACCACAACCACCACACAACCACAACCAACAACAACAACAACCACACGGACAACAACCACAACAACCAAAACAACAAAAACAACAAAACCACAACAAAACAACCGCAACAACCACAAACAGAAGCAGCAGCAGCTAGCAAGAAGCAGCCAGCAAGAGCATTTTTTGGTTGTTTTTGATGGCAAACCTTTCTTCAAAAGATCCCATCTGTGTAAGTAAGAGCAAAGTGACCCATTTCTAGTCACTGTTCCACAAAACTAGCTAATACTCCTCCTTTATCAATTGGGTGATTTTCCTTATTAATCTCATTACTACTCGTTTTCTTCTGGCAGATCCAGACTCTGCAAAACGTCTCGCAGTTTCTATTCCTATTTGAATCTGTGGTTCTTAAAAAGAGATTACATCGGTAAAGAATTTCAACAAACTGAATCATACCTTCTTCAAATCTTATTCTAGCATTAAAAGAAAACCCATGTGATCAAATAAAAGACAATTTGATAATAGGACTCACCCCCACACCCACCAAACCCCCCCACCCCCCCCCCCCCCCCCCCCCCCCCCCACCAATACAGTACCTTCCACAGTGTACTCGTACATTCGTTGATCTGCTTTCCACCACATGACGACTCACACCTTCTCTTGCCGTGAACTGATTGCATCGATGATTTTGATCTCTCTGACCTTGTTGTTGCCTTTCATTGAGAGGAACTGATTCTGGTTCCCATTTTGTCCTTATTCAAAGGATTTGAATCTATGATCCATGTAGTTGAGGCCTTGAAGGAACTTGATCTCTTTGGTTCGTGGTCCTCTTTCATCAAGGTATTACCCCTTTGACCTTCTGCTGCAGTCATTTGAAGGGTTGAATTTGTTGGACACTTTGCCCACTTTCACCTTTTTGTCACTTGATTAGTAGCCAATCGCAATCTATTACCCTTGCGCACCACCATACTCCTTTACATAGAAAGAAACTAAAAGAAGCATCATTTCACAATCTCATATAGCAAATTGTTATTCAGCAAGGACAAGTGACCACACAAAAAAGAAGAATTAAAAAACAACCATAGCAACAACAAGATGAGACTATCAAACACTCAATTTTGATTGACTAATACCCCCCCCCCCCCCCCCCCCCCCCCCCCCCCCCCCCCCCCCACCCCCCCCTGGTGTAAAATCAGCATACACAACAAGTATATTTGTAGTAGCTAAGGTGCTTAAATATCAAAAATTTCCTTTGATTGGTCATTAAAAATCGTACTTGATTATTATATTTATTAGAGACGTTGACATTATATCCAATATTAGAGCACCACTTCAATTAATAAGATAGTTAAGGCACAACGACAATAGGTTTTATATTCTATGAATATTAGTTTAAGTACATAAACCACTATTTTTATTTTTATTCAAATGATGAGAATCAATCACATCATCTCCTTAAATTGGCAGAAAAACACTAATCATATAAGTTATCCCTCAATCTCACATAACCAATTACTCCCTCCATCATTTTTTACTTACTACACCCATTTTTTCACATCTCCCAAAAGACCGATGGAGTATAGTATTTATAAATTATGTGGTAGGGTACCGGATAAATATCAGTACGATGAAATAGAATAAAAATCTTAAATCTCAGTGACACTCACTAGCACATATTATCTTGTTAAACTTTATAAATATGAAGACTTCAACACGATAAAATAAAATAGAATTGTCAAATACACACAAGGGTCACAACCTCAACAATCTTTTTCCATAGGTGGTCATGGCTATGCAATTGTGTCTTTTATTTGTTTCAATAATATTAAACATAGTATTTTGTAGTGTGTACATGAATGTTAACTTGGGTGATCTAAGTTGGACAAAAAAGACAGCAGAAGAAGCAGAGGATGTAGCATCTATGCTATCCCACACAAAAGCAAGCAAATCAGCCCCAAAACACTCAGCTAAAGAGCCCTATTCACAAAGGCCCAGTCAGCCAACCAACACTGCGCACTGCACCAACACTAGTTCACAGCAAACACAGCAGCACAACCAGCAGCTTTGAAACCACCCTCACACCCACAACCAGCAATAGATGAACAGCCACACAACTACACCACCACTAGCAGCTTTGAAATCAACATACAAAACCAAAGCAGCAGCACTGCACCGACAATAGTTCACAGCAAACACAGCAGCAAAACCTACCAAAATAACCTGCAAACCAGCCACCAACAGCAAACAACCAGGCCTGCCTACCCAAGAACCACCCTCACACCCTCCTAACACAACCAGCCAAGCCTGCCATAGCAAACCAGGCTCAGCTCACCAACACCAACTGAAATCAGCAACACAACAAAACGATTTCACCTCCAACACCAATTCCATCAAACCTCCCAGTTGAAACATCACCATTCAAACAACCTAACACTCATTCTCAAACAAAGAATTACACCCCTAATCTCCAAAACAAAACGATTTCACCCAAATTAAGGCATAACAATGAAAAATTAGGGGAAACTCAATTAAACAATCATAATCAAATTAATCAAAACATTCACAAAAAATATGAATATAAAGAAGAACACTTACTAACAAGAGCTTGACGATAAGCTTGATAAACTTCACGAATTAAAATCCAGAAACTTCACGAACTAAAACCCAGAACCTACTTCACGAATTAATCACAAATTCTTGCTGCCTGCCATTAATTACATTCACAAATCCAAATTATTTACCAATTAATATAACAATACATTAGAAATTAAATACAATATTATGCGGAAAAAAATTTAAAGATTAAATTTGACAAAGATACCTCGATTGAGAGAAGCGATTAGATTAGGATTTTGATTAGGATTTTGATAGAATTCGAATTTTGCCTAATTAGACCACGAATTACAAATGTCTGGAAGAGCTCTATTGCAATTTCACGTAGAATTGGAGGAATATAGAATTCGATTGAGAGAGGGATTTTGATTAGGTTTTTGTTTTGATTAGGATTTCGGTTGAGAGATGGAAAACAAGCAAACTGCTGGTCTGCTGCAGCGCTGCGTGGAAGAAGTGGGAGTTTTTTTTTCTTTTCTTTTCTTTTTTTTTTGACAATGGAAGTGGGAATTTTGATTTTATTAAAAAGTAAGTGGCGGGTTTATTTTGTCCTTTACCAACGCTTATCTGCAGCGCTTTTGTTATGCGCTTCTACATTGAGCTTATTTTAATTGAATTAGCACTTTTATTGGGTTGCGCGTCTAATTAAGCGCCTCAATAGGCTTGTTTTGTACTAGTGTTGAAGAATAGTTCCGAAAAATAAAAAATTACGAACCAAAATAAATCAAAAAATTACGAAATCAACAAACAAATCAAAATCAACGAATTGTTAAACAAACAAATCAAAACCAACAAATTGTTAAAGTAAATCAACAAAACCGTTAACAAAACAAATTAAAATCGAAATACAAAAAATCGAAACAAAAATATAATAAAATACACCAAAATCCGAAAAAATGAACTAAAAACATACCTTAGCCTTATGAATTTGGAAGGATGATTCGAAAAAGGAAAAAAAAAAGAGTGAAATAATGAGAGGGAAATAGTGAGAGAATGAGAGATTGAGAGAGGCGAGATTGAGATTGAGAGAATGAAGTGAGAGAATGAGGCGGAAATGTGGAATGAAGTAAGATGAAGTGAGGCAGTCACTCACTCAAACTGACCTAACTCTAAAAGGCTGAGAAAAAAATGGGCCGAACATAAACAAATGGCCCAAACCTTAAAAATTGAAGTATATGATCCAGCTATTAAACCGGTTATATGGGTTAAATGGGTTGAGGTCCCTCAACCCTAACCCGGCCCATTTATTACACGTGTCGGGTCGGGTCGTGCCAATATAATAAACGGGTTGGATTGTTCAACCCAAACCCGCTTATAACGTGTCGGGTTGGCGGGTCGTGCCACTTATGCCCAGCCTTATTTGTCTCTATAATCATTAATTTGCACGTATGAATTTTTATGATATTTACTTATTTTTATTGAACTTAATTTATTTTTACTGAAATCATTCCAACTTATTAAAGTTTGAAATAGGCTTTTACTAAGCTAAAGTTATTATTTTTATATTAAACTAATCTATATTAGAAAACGCTTAATTAATACAAGGTGAGGGGAACAATGCTCAAGGTTTTTGTTTTATTACCTTTGACATTTTTTCTTTCTATTTTATGTCAACTCATTGCAAATAATATAAAACGGAGATAGTAATTTTTTTTCTTTAAATATATAAAGGGATAATACTACCCATCATTTGATGATTGAAGATATATTTATTAGAACATTGCTATTTACCTCTAAGATCTAGGGGTATTGAAAAAGAAAAGTACGAGGTCAATTGTCAAAACTCCTATTTGTTCATTAACATAGTCATACACCCATACAAAATTGTGTCAATATTTGAGTAGAAAAGCATTTATATTATATATGTGAAATACATATGAATTTCAATAAAAACACTCATATATTCCTTTGGGACAAAAAATACTCCCTAAATTGACATTTTGATAATATTTATTTTTATTTTATTTCCTTAAGAAAACCATAATCACAAGAGATCTTTTAATTCGACTTAATGAGTAGCTTTTAAATCTATTTTTAATAATATCATTTATTGAATTGTCACATTAAAAATTGCATAACTGTGAAAAAACATATATAGCAAACATCTTGTGGTCTAAAGTAAGTATGATCATATATAGCTCAAAAACACTTTCAATGAGTAACTAAAAATGGATACATGTAAATATGTAATTTTGCTACTATTTGAGATTACAAACATATATGATAGATTAATATGTGTTTACTGAAAAGGCTAAAAATACCCCAAAAAAACTAAACTTTCCCAAACAACCATCGTACAAAATTCTGTGGAAAAGTTTGCCAGGAAGAAATCAACTCTCATCTATTAACCATTGCAATTTTTGCCGAAATGCTTGTGCCTTGTCAGCCGCAACCACCATTACTAGTCCCACCAGCCGATAACTTTTCCACCGCAACCACAATTTTTACATGGCTAACATAGTCAGAGTTGATTTCGTTCTTTCTATTTTAACTTAAGATGGCATCTTTTAAGGCTAACCGTCCCAATGTCTTTTTCTGTTGCTTCACTTTGGCTTTTGCACTATTGAGATACCCACTTTATATGAGCATTAATATTATTATATAAAAGTTATTGGATTTGCCTCTATATATTTTCAAAATATAACCTTCATAGTAAGAAATACCAATGGCCAAATTCGTGTGTCGATAAATGTAGAAGTCAGAGTGGAGCAACTACAAAAATAGAGAGGGTCTAGTTTTAACAATAGCAGGTTAACCATGCATACAGATCCATATTGAACAAATACTATAATATGGGACATGAGCGTAACATGCACACATATAAGTCTATAAGTTATCACCTAGAAAGAATGGATCAAGGAATCATTAAACTGACCTCTTTAGTTGTTGGTGGCTGAATGTGCAAGGGGAAAGTAAACAGCCATGAACATAGCTGGAAAACCCCATAGAGAAATAGTTAAATCAAGCTTAAGAAAGTGTTAGAAGTCTAAACAAACCAAAGAACTGGGATCGAAAGAAACCTCAAAGAAAAGTTCATCTTCTGGTTTTACATATATTATTTCTTCATCATTGCTACTAGTAGATCCCTTCCTATTTTGTGCAATTTTCTGCTTGACAGTAAGAGAATATACACATGAATATGAAAAGTTGAGAACACGAGAAATGAAAACACATGTTTCTGCTTAAATATGTACCTTGTATATTCTAGTGATCAGTAGGTAGTGCTTGAAGTGTAATGATTGACAGAGATTTTTGGTTGGCTTCAATTATTATAGCAAAACAGAGATCACAACCCATCATAATAAAAAGAAACGCCAAACATGTGGAAGCTTTTGCAGATAAAATAGAAATAATCTAACCTCATCTTTTGTAGCCCATGATATTTCATCAAAAAGAGCATTATAAAGGTATGGCAAAAGCTGGGGAGGAAAATTCATGACACGCTGGGAAACCACTAGACCAACATATACACGCTGGGAAACCACTAGACCAACTAAGGTCTTCTAGAAGTCCTTTTAGCTCACGACATATACTCTTCTCCTCACATACTTTAAGCAAGTAGTCTATTACTTCAGTAACAAAATTATTATTCTGGTATCAAAAAAATACAAAATCATTGATATTTGTTAGTTACCATTTATTGTTGACAGTGTTCTGTTTTTCCAAAACAGAAAGTAAAAAGAAAAAACCACAAAAAGTAATTTGCATTTTTGTTGCCAGTTTTCAAATTATGCTAACTTAAACAAGTTACAAATTTATTATATGGAGTATGGTAGAATTATTTTCATGAAATGTATCACATGACATCAAAAAACAAAAAAAAAATAAAATAAAAAATAAAATAAGATAAAATGAAAACACATTGATACCAAACAAGCCCATAGTGGATTGGAGTCACTCACAAGTCACAACTGTGCAGTCACTCACAACTACCTATTTAAACACAGTAAACAATTAACAGTTCTCTCTGATCAAGCTTGCCGACGGCCAATTAAACTTCTAAGGTTGCCTGCGAGTGCTCGACCAACTATGTAGTACGGCAATGTAGTGTGGTCGGTCCAATTTTTCTTATTATTGTTTTCTTCTAGCTCTCTTGCCACCTAGTTTAATGGTGCCTTGAGGTTCCTATGAAAGGTACTATACTTTTATTGTTATTTACAGTGAAGGTTAATTTCATTTGCATTTTTCTTACAAATGAAACTCATTAATTTTGTTTGGAAGCTTTCTCAGTAATTGTCTCGTTCTGTTAGCTTCTAGTGTTCTTGGTCTTCATGAGTGTGACTAGGAATTTGGTGTAGTTTATTATTGTTAGTTTAGTTTGCTTGTGCCCTTTGGTTGTTTTATGTTGTGCTCCATGGCAGTCTATGAGAAGTTTAGGAAGAAAATTAACCATCTTCTTGTCGATGAACTTAATGTGGAAGGGAAAACTCTTATAGAGTTCAGAAGGAAATGAAGTCTTTAATCAACAAAAGGTTGAGGAGGCTTTAGAAAGGTACGGTTTTGTTGGGGTGATTCTAGCTTGCTTTGTGTTTAAGAGTAAGGAAGATAAAGTAGCTTTGAATGATTTAGGTACCCAAATCTTACTCAGCATAGCTGCTTGTTTTAGCAAAATGGGAGGTTTTGTATAGATTGGTCGTGTTTACTCCATTGTCTTAAATTTTAATTCTTCTAATATTGAAGCTCTAAATAGAACAGCCATGGCAGCTTTTGAGATAGGAAAAAGTGATTTAGCTAACTGGAATTTGTCTTTAGCGGCACGTTCGGACTCTTTATCCAAGAGGTTGCTAAAAAGCTTAAAAAAGTCAAGCATCTAATCGAAGAAGATTGCCCTACAAAACACAACAGTTGTGATAGAATGATTAGATTGGGTTTAGGGATATCACATGTGAAGAAAAGGCCAAGGAATAGGTTAGTTGGTAAGCCAAGAAGTCAAGATTAGGACCATGAGAGTGAATGTAGTAACAAAGTGTGTACGGCAATGTTTGACGACAAGGACTCTCCAAGTGAGGAGGATGCAAAAATGGAGGATGTACGTTTCCAGGGAAGCTCAAGTGAGAATTCACTTGCAAGTACGATCAAGGAAGTTGTGGAGGCAGCAAAAAATTCACTCATCTTAGAAAATTCAAACATGGCGGAGCACAAGGGAAAAGCTATTCAACTCTTTAACTTATATGAGGAGCTTTCACGACTATTCGAATAGTATCTAAATCAAAGGGAAAAGATACAGAGAAAGAAGGGAAGTTAGAAGAAGGGAAGCACAAAGTGTCAGGGATTGTTGGCCCATCACCAATCATTGTTGAGGAGCCGCCTTGAAGTAAAGACGATACCCTTTTATTGGAAATGTCAAGAATCAAGACACCTGATTGGAATACAAGAAAGAAGAGACAGTGGAAGTTGAAATTATCAAACCTAGCAGTGAGCAACATGGTTTTTATTTGTGCAGGTCAAGAATTGTATCCAACTTGTCTCCCATTTTCCCCAAGCAAGGCTACAAGCCCCGTAGAGTAGCAAGGACAACGATGAAGAAGCTTGCGTCACCGAGACTGTAGGGGAAGCCGATTGCGCTTTAATTTGACAATTTCCAATGTCCAAGGAAGAAGGCTATGTCCAGGTAGTATCATTTCTTATTCTCCTAAATGGAATGTTGAATCTTATATTTTAAATTCTGTTGCGAGTCCTAGTTTAGGCTATGTCACTATGCTGTTTGTCAAAAAAATGAAATGTGGGATTCTAGAGTATGCTCAGACTCTCTACCCCTAGCTTCTCCTATGTCTGTTTATTATAACCTTTGTCCAAAAAAAAAAAAAAAAATTAATGGAGTCACACCTAATTTAAAAATTGTTACTCTTTGAATTTTGTGGTAAAAGTATTAGCGTAGTATGAGTAGAGTAGTTTACGATCACAAAATTTGAAGGCCCTTCACGATATTGGTAGAGGGGCATGCTATGCAACTACATTTCAATTTTATTACCTTGTAACTTCCCATATTCAAAGCTCTAAGAATTGCAAACAGTCCTTGATCTTCATCGTCCTCTATCTTGATCACAGTGCCAACTGTTGTTTGTGCTAATATCAAGTCTACAAAACCACTCAAGTCCCACTCTTTATCATCAAGATAGGTTTGTATTAGCATATTTACTCCATAAAAGTCATCAGGCTTTGGGTAAAGAAAGGTGAAATCTGCATGGACAACATCATATACGACATAATTCAAAAAAGAAGGGAAAAATAGTTAGAAGCCTTGGAGAGTAAATAAGGACGACGTAAAAGGAAAGTTTAAGATTAATGATAATACATGAGAACTTGATAGTAACAAACTAAAAACCACCACCAAGAATACCAGAGACAACTTACTTCAGGTACTTCTTCTTCAGAAAATTTAGATTCTAAATCCTTCCCTCTTGCCTTGTGCTTGCCAGTCCCATTGGCTAAATACACAAAATAGAAATGATTTTCAGAAATCGAGATAGATCAACACATGAACAGTAAAGCAAAGATCAAAATAACATGGCTACTTAAAAAGATGAGAACATTGACTAAGAAACACACCAAGTATCGTTGAGGAGTATGTCTGCTTGGATTTCGATTTAGAGACTTTGTTCTTCGATGAAGAAGTTGATGCAATTCTACTCACAGAATGAGCAAATGGAGAGAATGCTAAAGGTCTAGGAGTCAATTGGCCACTTCTTCGTGGTTTTCGAGGCATTCCCTCAAGTTCTACAAAAAAGGGGTTAGCTAACAATCAATATACATCTAATTATCTAAATATCACCAAATTTAAAATTTTCAATTTCCTTAACATTTCTTCACAATTTTACTAAATGCAAGTTCAATAAACCTAAGGGTTGGGGCTTTCATTAAAGGATATATAAAGGGTTGGGTCATAATTGGATTGAGCTTTTAAAAACTATTTCTTATTTGGGCTTTAATTAATGGGCTTTTATAGGGTCATCAACCCATTCTTCTTGTTCTTAGGGTAGATACACAGTGGCAGCCCATTCTTCTTGTTCGTCAAATTCCTTTAAACCCTTCTTCTTCATCTTTGAATTCCTTCCTCTCTAGTTAACTCTTCCTTCATCAATGGATTGTTCCTTCATTTTCTTCAACCTTTGATTCTCATTTTTCTTCAAAGTTTTGATTTTCTTTGTGTTCGTTTCAGAACTCTCGTATTCTCTTACTAAGGTTAGTTCTTTCAGATTAATTTCAGCTATTTTCTATTTGTTTATGATGATTTTCTGAATGTTGATTATTTGGATGATTTTTAGGTCAAATTTAAGCTTCGTTGTTTTTGATATGAACTCCTTATATGGGTTTTTTTTTCTTGGAATTATTGTTAGTTTGTTGATTTTAAGGTCAAAAAATCCACCATAAAACTTAAAACCCATAAAATTAGACTTTTACAATAAAAAAATAAAATAAAAATGAAAGTTGTAGTAATAACAAGGACAGGAGGTCCAGAAGTGCTACAACTTCTCATTTAAAACGCCATTTACATAGATGTGTTGATAGACCCATAGGATTTACGCATGAGGATGATAGTGATGGAGATTTTGTTTTTGGTATGAATGAACTTCGAAAGGAAATTATTAACTTTATTGTTGAAAAGGGTCATCCTTTCTTAATGATTAAAGAAAAAGGATTCAAAAGAATGATGTCTAAATCTAATCCTAATTTTATCCCATTTGGTCGTGCTACTGCTAAGAGAGATCTATTATCTCTTTATGTATTAGAGAGAGATAAGTTGAAAGATATGATGTCTAAAGTGTCCGGAAGAATTTGTTTAAAAACAGATAATTAGAAGTCAAACCACACTAATCAACACTTTATTTGTATCACTGCCCATTTTATTGATGATGCTTGGAAACTCCATAAAAGAATTTTAAGGTTTAGGGCTTTAACTCCTCCGTATGAAGAAAGTAGTATTGCTAATAAGATTATTATGTTTCTTTTTCAATGGGGCTTAGATGATATAATACTCGCTATTACGGTTGATAATGCCACATATATTGATGTGATGATGTCTACTTTGAAAAGGTGACTTGTTCCTAGGGGAGGGCTTCTTTGTGGTGAGAGTTTATTCCATATTCGATGTTGTGCTTATGCTTAAGCTTTTAAATTTTGTTAGATTATTTGCTGCGGTTGAACCACAACAAATAGCATAGATCATTATAAAAAAAAATGGTTCTTTTTTGTTTCAGTTTTGCGATAACCGCAGCAAATCTTGCACAACAAATTCCATTTTTTCCACTAGTGAATAAATTGAACCTGGATTGAAAAGAGCTCAAACTGAAATTGATTTGTGAAAAACCAGAAAGAAGTCAAACCAAGCTGAATTGAACTGAACATCAAGTAACCCGTTTGATCAATTTACCAGACTTAACCTGAACCGAATTGAAAGTGAATCGAAATGATTCAAAACCCAATGTTATGTTTAAATAAATTTCTACTTTATCTTGTATTGATTTAAACATAAAAGTTTGCTTTTATAATTGATTAAATTGACGCATTGTACATTAGAATCAATGTGATTAGCCATAAAAGATTTCAAATATACAAAGTATTAATTAAACGTTTATTTTCAAGTTCAACTACATCAAACCCTACCTTTTTTCTAAACCCTATACCAATGTTATGTTTAAATTAATTTCTACTTTATCTTGTATTAATTTAAACATAAAAGGTTGCTTTTATAATTGAATAGATTGACGCATTGTACATTAGAATCAATATGATCAGCCATAAAAGATTTCAAATATACAAAGTATTAATTAAACGTTTATTTTCAAGTTCAACTACACCAAATCCTACCTATTTTCTAAATTCATTTATTATAATAGTTGCAAAATATATTGTAAAATATCACATATATGTTCATCACATAGTTGTTAGATTTCATTCAAAATGACAAAAATGTTCATGAGAATTCGAAAGTGCAACATTAACGAAAAAGATTGCGACATCTTTCTAAGTTGGTTTTACTTGATCTGCTTTAGACGATTGAATTGAAATTAATCTGACCTGATCAGTGTCGGATCTCGTACTATGTGACTAGGTAGGCCAAGAAAAATTTTCAACCAAAATTTTTTATGTGAAGTACCATGAATTAAATACGGATGAGTTATTTTTGATATAATAATAAAAATAAATAAAAAATTGTACAATTATAGAAACACAATTACAAAAAATTTGGTTTGACACAAACAATTATGAGGTAGAATTATTGGTTAAAAAAAAAAAAAAGTCTTCAGTAAGACTAACTTACAAAAATCGAGATTATTTACATTTTTTTCAAGTTATTGTGATTTGGCTCGTAAATAAATATTTGCTTAGGATGAATATTACAAAGTATAAGACACTCACGAATGAGCTTATGGTGGCGAAGCGAGATTGGTTTTGGGCATTTATGATAAAGCCTCTCAAGGGCTTCAACCTACTTAGGTGTATAACTCACATACTTGCCATTTGACAAACACCCAAATCCAACTTATTCCTCAACACCCCACTTTCTAAATGCATCCTTTATTCTTTTGTTTTTCACTCACGCAATTCCTTAACTAGGTGGTATGCACGAGAATATATACTACTTGTTTATTTTTTTCCTTTTCAATGTTTGTTAACTTAGCCAAATTAATACTTAAAATCAATAAATCCACTCAATTTCAGTGTAAATAGTTCGAAATCAAATACCATGCATTCTGTAAAATTGAGAAATAATACCGCAACAAGATTATGGCAATATGCTCAAAATTCAACCACAACAAATCTCGTCACACAGTTTTGATAAATTTTTGTATCATTTTTTCTCCAATTTTGTGTGGTATCAATCTTCTGTTTTTCCTTCAATTTTTCACCTAAAAATCAAATTTAGTAAGAATAGTTGTTTGTAGCAGAATATATAACAAGGCAATGAGATCTTAATTGCTTTGAAAAAAAAGAATAAAATTAAAAAGAAGTTGAGAAAAACTGAGCTTACGTACATTGTTATGGTGTCAAAGAAACAAAGTGAAGCTTAGCCGTAGTTTATAATGGCCGCAGTGAATTGTAGACAAAAAACAACGACGATCTTCGTTAGTAGAGTCAATTGTTTTCTTTTTCCCAATAATTCTGGGTAGTAGTTGAAAACATAAATAGAGGTGCTGAAGGAAAGGTGGAGAAATGTGTTATGCATGGCTAATTTCCTATCATTGATCCAGCTTGATTGCCAACTACGCAGGTATGCAGCTAGCAACTACAGGTTGGATTTGGTCAATTAATGGGTCTGCAAATCAAGGAGTCAAGGAGGAGGATATTTCAAGATGCTTCTGGAAGGCGGAGATCATGGGAAGTTAGAGTCAAAGTGTCAAATAGTACGTGCTTAAAAAAAGGAACAACATTCAAACAAGCTTGAACCTGATCCATAATTCAAGCTGGATACATAACAAGAAAAACAACCAACTCGAGGAAGGAGGAACGACTATGAGGAGGAAATTGTCTATAAATAGAGGGAAAAATAAAGTAGAAGAGACGATACTCACAAGCTGATTTTTTTACTATCATTTACATCATTGTACGCGCAATCTAAGTTTATTTACATTTCATAGCTGAACACCTAGCAGCAATCTAAGCTAGCGAGCTAGCAACATTCATTGTACTTGTAACTTTTTCTTAATTAGTGGACTGGTGGACTCAAAGCCACTTGCGGTTTTTACCCTGATTTAGGGGAGTTTTCCGCGTCACTACATTTGGTGTCTTCCCCATTCCCATCCTTGCATTGCATCATTCCTGCATTACATTGAACATAAGATAGAATTACTTAGCTATAGCCAGAACCAGCTAAGGTTTGCTAGCTAAAGCGAAGTTTGGCATAAACAAAATGTACGGTGCAAGAGTGCAGAGCTCCAGAAGAAATTTTTTGAGTAGGAGAAAATTGTATGACATGTTGACATGTGTACTTGCTGTTGCAGTGCTTACTTCATCAGTCATTGTTTTATTTATAGTTATGATATATACCTCACTAATCAAAATGTCGATAGAGAGATTATTACATCAATATGTTATAATTAATAGTATTGGCTAAATTTCCCTCAATCTTTTTTTACTTGCTACGTTTACTTTTTCGCATCTCCCAAAACACAACTTATAAAATTAATATCTCGAGTTTGATACAATAAAAATTATAAAAATCATATTTTCGGAAAATATACATCAAGACGAATCAAACAAGATCTCATATGACTATGTTTTTTGTTAAGTATTAAACAGAGAGTCAAAATTACAATGTAAATAGTGTCAAAAACCCTAATGTAGCAACTAAAAAAGACCGAGGGAATAGATAAAATCATATGTAACGCTTTATATAATCCCTAATTATTCGACTTTAAATACTAGTACATAAATATATAATGTATATAAATATATTACTCCGTATTATGCAATCGCACTGTGCAACTTAAAAAATTACAGAGTATGTAACTTGTGAGTTGTGACCAACTAGTATTATAGGATTCAAGTATACTGCATTAATACAGTAATAATATACATAGGAGAGGGAAAATACAAAAGATAAGGGGCCATTTGGTTCGACTAAGGGAATAAGAATGGGCTCAAGAAAGGGAAATAAGGAGAATGAAATGGAAAAGCCTTAGATGTAACAAGTTGTTTGTTTTACAAAAGAATAGGAATGAAGGTCACTTTATCACCACCAAACGTACCACACAGCTACCCAACTCTAACCCCCACCACCAAAACAACCACCCACCTCATGCCTTGACATTGCCTCAATTGACCTACCCCATCAACTGTCGGCCATTAAAGGCGGCCTCCACCCCTTCACCGCCCTCACAAACCTCGAACCTGCGAGCCCTAAAAGCCAACAAACCACCCAAAAACCATCAACCAACCCTCGCTACTCCCACTTAACTCTTTGCCAACCGTCGCCCAAGCTTTGCCGGCCTGCCCCCACCCTTCACCGAAAATCCCTCCCCCCAAAACTCCTTTAAAACTACCCTTAAGTGTTTTGAGGGTATTAAGGGTGGTTTGATAGNGGGGGGGGGGGGGGAGAGGTTTCTGATAAGGGGTGGGGGAAGGCCAGTGAGGCCTAGGCGACGTTTAGCGCGGGGATAGGTGGGGGTGGGGAGGGGTGGTTATTGGTTTTTGGGTGGTTTCGTGATTTTTAGTGTTAGATTTGAGGGGTTGGGAGGGCAGCGAAGGGGAGGGGACCGTCGGTGGTGGGTGGTGTAGGACTAGTAAGTAGTGGCTGGGTGGTAGGAGTGGTGGGGATGGTATTAAGTGGTGAAGGCATGGTGGTGTACGTAGCAGTGAAGTAAAGGATAGAGAAAGGGAATGGAAAAGTGGAGTGGGGGTTAAGGAATGAATATAGAGGAATTAGGGGGAATGGAAAGGGGAATGGTAATGGGAATTAAAACCTAACGAACAATATCAATAGGAATGAGAGTGGTTGATTCTCATTCCCATTGATGATTAACCCCAACCAAACATCCCCTAAATATATAGTGGTCTAGGACTATAGGAGTATAGGACTCTAGGTTGTAGACTTGTAGATGGCTAGGCCTAAGTAAGTTATTGCCTATTTCTTTTCTCGTTACTCTGTATATATGAATTGATGAATTTCATTAGGCTTCTTCGCAAAACTTAGGGGGGAGGGACTAAATTGCTCAAATAGATTTTTTATCCTAAGGGGGAAAACTGAATTGCTCAAATAGATTTGTTATTCTAGGGGGCCCTGGCCCCTACAAGCCCTTTCATAATTCGCCTATGACCAAGTGTAATACCCCATATTTTCACGTATTTTTAAGGAGTTAATTTTATATTTTATGTACGTTTTTAATTTTTTTTGAGAATTTAAAAACAATAAAGAAAGAAATTTAAATTAATTTTAAATCAAAGTAATTATTTTATGTTTATAAATGATATTTCATGTTATTTTAAGTTTTATGAAATATTTTGAAAAAGTTTCTAAAAATGGAATTTTTAGAGTTCTCTAAATTGTTTTAAAACAAGGGCATAAAAGTGATTTCAAACATTAAGGGTATTTATGTAATTGCACAAAATCTTACTTTGGGGCCTATGCATACACCTTAAAACCCCAAAATTTCATATTTAAATTGCAATCCATAGTTTTAGGATTTCAAGAAAAAAAATTTTCTAAAAAAATCGGAAAATTTTCCGAAAGTAAAAAAAAAAAAATTAAACTGCAGCGCCCCCTTCTTCGCCGGTTTTATCCCCTTCGCCACCCTTCTGCCGGAGCTCCCTCGCCGGTGCCTCCCCTGCTGTAGTCGCGCGCCTGTCACCGCCGGCCACCCTTCGCCGGCCACTTCCTCCCCTCTTTGGTAATTTTCGAACATCTTTATAAAAATAAAACAAAAAATTATTCTTCTTTTCTTTTTAATTCAATCTTGCAAAATTCGTGTTATGATTATGTTTAAAATATGAGTTCATTTAGTTGATCAACAAATTTTAAATTAGGGTTTATGAAATTATGGATTTCATGATTTTAGAGTTTTTTAATGATTTAAACTTCAATATTATGATCATGAATTGTTGTTGGGTGAATTTATGATGGTTTTATGAAGTTTAGATTGATTTTAAAGAGTTTTAAAAGTTATTTTATATTGCTGTCCAATTTTTAGAATCATGAAAACCAATAGTAAAAATATTATGATCATGTTTTACATTATGAAAAATTATTCTAAAGCATAGATTTGATGTATAATGATAATAATATATTGTAAAAGAGTTTTATGCATGATTTATGATGTTTTAATGAATTTGAAGGAGTTTTGATTAATTAAACAAAGCTGTGAGTTTTTATTATCACATGTTTATAACTTAATAAAAATAGTAACACGTGAAATAAGTAGTCTTAATTATTTTTAATGCATTTAAATATTGTATGATGATCCTAGGACATGACTATAGTGTTTTATGATCAAAATATGATATTTAGAAGGGTTTTAAAGTGTTTTTAAGAAATTTATTAAAGCTGTCATTTTTGAAAAATTACTGAAAATAAAGGATTTCGCAATCGAAAAATTAAAATGAAGTATGGAATTTAACAGAGACCATATAAGGAATGTTTTGGACAAATTTCCAACATATCAAGTTAGTTTAGAGTTGTTGTAGAAGTTAGTCAATAAGGTTTTAATTTAGATTCTATTTTTCTCTATGTAGGAGACACTAGTGGAAAATACCTCATTTGCTGCGGTTAACTAGGGGGTATATGCTGCGGTTCAGGGCCACAACATACCCACTAGCAGCATTTAAATGATTCATTATATGTTGCGGTTCCAAACCGCGGCATATAATCATGTTATATGCTGCGGTTCCTTAATTAAGCGCAACATATAATGGTTTTTGGTGGGAAAAACAACTATATGCTGCGGTTTTTTCATATGAACCGCAACATATAACTGATTTCCCACCAAAAAAATAGTTATATGCCGCGTTTCTTCAATTTAGGCCGCAACATATAATCAAAATTTATAATTTTTTTTGTTAATAATAACAAAATTAATAATTGTCATTAAACTAGTATTATTTAATCTATAGAAGCAAAAATATAGTAAGAATCATTACAAACACACATATATTAAGAATTATTTAAAATCATTCAGATATAATATATGTACGATAAGAGTATTACGAACAAATTAAAGTTTTATACGGTAAAGTAATACAAGCACAACCTGCAAACTAGCTATCAACATGTCTACGCGTAATACATCTCAACACCAATACATCATCTCAACAATACTATTAATTCCGACTAATATAATAATTAAAATGATCGATCAAATTAATTCTACTAAAAACAATACGTCGTTAGGAACTTTGCTAACTTGTCTCGGACTTCTTCAATCTCTTCGTTGGTGAATGGACCTTCCCTACTCGATATGCTCAAAACCTGTAATTGTTGTTGCTAAAGCAATGAGGTGGGGTAGGGACTGTGAGGATTTCGCTGACGTAGACTGGATGCGTGAATGGACTGGTTGCCTGTTGACGTACCCTCCATGTACCTGCAAAAAAGGGACAATAATCCTCGTAGGATTATTTCCCCCTCTGATGCTTAAGTAAGTATTTGTAGGAGAGTAAGTGAACGATAATCAACAAGTAAACAATTCTAGAGAGAAGTTTTAGAGAGAAGTTTTCTCTTTTTAGTAAGTGTTTTTTGTCTTAAACTTTTGTGTACTTTTTATCAGAATTTGGTGGACTATTTATAGCCTCAAGTACAATTTCTTACCCACTGAGATTGCGACACTTGTCATCATCTCTTTGATTACCTTCCTTCATTTGCCTAATGGGCTTTTAGCAGAGAACTTTTAAGGCCCCATGGTTTGTTTTAGCTCTTTTCCATTGGCGAATAAGGGCTTGACATGAGGCAAATGTAGGATTACATATGAACCAGTTAGAAGATGACACATGGTAGTGTGGGGCCCACTCAAGGCGAACTCATCACTGCACGTTGGCAATCCCAAGCTGGCATTTAAGGACTCGTGGTCCAATTGTGGGATGACACGTGGCCGTGTAGGGTCCACTCATGGCAGACTCATCACTGCCACGTGGCAATCCCATGTCATCATTTTGTAACAAAAATAGGGACACGTGGTCCACTCAGAGGCTGACACGTGGTAGCTGACTTGTCATGCCACATCAGTAATTATATTCAAAAACGCCCAAATTAGATTAACCAATTCAAATTATCAAAAAGAATGTTAGGGATTCGATTAGCAATACAACAACCACAAGTTTGTCAAACATCATATGTGCTACACGTAGCCTGCTTCTCCCATATATAACATTCACACTTAGCCTACAATTAGCCACTAGCTATATTGTTTCATAATAGAAAATTCGGCACGTACAACTTCAGAACAACTAACAACAATAAACAGCAGCAACCACAGCTTCAGAACAACAAACAACAATAACTGAAACTTATCAGAACAAGCAGTTCTGTTCTGAAGCTGTAGAACAATAATAGAAGCTGTTCAGAAGGTTCCATTAGTTGCACCTGGTCATACATCAAAAATTAAGTTGCGGAAAAGTACTTATGTGCAGAAAATAGTGTATTGGCTATTGCCAGTAGCATTGGTCTCAATCGTTAAAAACTAAAGGTGCATTCGTTTCACTTAATAAGCAGATAACGTAAGTTCGCAGTTGTTCCAATCAAGTTTCATTTATGTCTTATTTCATTTGTAGCAAGTTGATACACTAGAAGTCAAATTAATATCAGCATCGAAGCTGCTCACCAGAACTTGATAAATTCGAGTTCTTAACAAGTTAGTGACCACAAGTATCAATGCAGTTATGTTCTGAAGCTGTAGAACAATAACAAAAGCTGTTCAACAAACAATCCCTATTCAGCTTTAGCACAGCTTCCTGAAACTTATACTAGCTCCGCTGAACATTAGTACTAGCAGCAGCAACACGTTTTGACAACTTATATATAGATAACCCTTAATGTAAATAGTTAGAAACGACGTACCTTGTCAAGATCATCTGATTTTGTGCATGTTGATATGATATCGAACATGTATCGCATCACATAGTACCCACAGTCGACACCGTTTTGTTGTTGTGCACACTAGTTTAATTACCACATGAATCACCACATATAGGGTTCTTTATGTAACATGCGGAAACAACAACCAATCGCAAACGAAAACTATAAATACCTGTATATGCACCAACTTAGGAATTGAGGCACTTGAAGTTGAACGAATACTCATCATGACTCTACAACATCGGTAAGTGAAGAAACTCAATATTGGTGGTGCCTCATAAACGTGTTTAAACATTAAACTATACTAAGTGGAAATTATAACTTAAGAATGACATTCATAAACTTCTATTCTACCCGTTCAACCATGTGATGATCATGCAGTCGCGTGATGGTTCTGTAAGACATGAGTCAAATACATATACTGAGTGTGTTGAAGGTGATATGAGGAGAAGCACCCAATGCACCCTACATTCACAAACAAGATCAACAACATTGAGAGTATGTCACCGGGTTTATGAGGAGAAGCACCCAATGCTCCCTACATTCACAAACAAGTTCAACAACATTGAGAGTATGTCACCGGGTTGTGTCAAGTTGAAATTACAATTTAAAACTAAAAAGTAAGTAAACAGGCATACGCTACAAGGCTAAAATGAATTTCCTCTTTGATCACATAGCTTCAATAATTTCACGTTGGAGGTATTCTTTAACATCGGGTCGATTCTTCAAGCACCATTCATCACGTATCTCATAAGGACATAACCACCCGACCATCAAAGTTGCCTTGCACCCATCCAGATCCAAATATAACGCACTAGTAAATAAGTGTTTATAAGAGTAGGCACTAATACTTAAAATTATTCTGAATTAAATTAATTGATTTTTCCACTAACGATTCCTCACCTCATGAAAGCTTGCAAGAAACCAATAGACAGCTTCTTTCCGCAAAGGAAGTCAGCTACATCTCCCTTGGTTATCTATGTTTGTGCATCCTCAAAGTAATGAAATTGTGTCTTATTTAAAACTATTTCAAGTATGAAAGATTGAGGTTCAAGTGAAACACATGTATGCAACCAGTTGCACTTATCTGATAACGTCTTCATAACATCTTCATCGACGAGTGGATGATCAGACGCTACGGTAGACCCGTTGGATGATCTCTTTGGATCTATGTCGGCGACCGTGTTTTTGCCGCTGTTGGCTACTTGCTTATTTGCTGTCTTATCTGTAGAGCTGCACTTCTTATGCTTTGACTTCACTTGAATGTGAGCATCCTTTTCCGTATTTGCTTCCTTTGACAAAGCTTCCTCCTCAGTCCCTGTCACGACTTCACCTTCCCCTTTGCTGTGCTTCGGCGATGAGTTTTTCAACTTCTTCACAATCTGCATTTTATTCGTGAAAACAAATTATTACAAAGTTGTGTCACTAAAAGTAAGGGACATATTTAAACTACAATTTCCCTCCACGAACACTCGTACCTTGTCATCATCAAACATCAACCAAATCAGTGGCCAGCGTACAAAACTACCTTGTGCTTCACCCAAGGTGGCCAGGCTAAAGGATGGACTAGGAACAGGTAGTGGCAAGTCTTCAAGGCCATTGACAACTGAATCAACAGACACCTGTACATTTCCTTTTGCTATTGGCGTGCTATGCATTACGTGCTCTTTGTTGGGTGGTTGAACATGGCCATGTGCAACTTCAACCAAGTCCCCGATGTCCCCTTTCACCAACAAGGTGCAAGGAGTCTCCTCCTTTAATAACAAATATCCAAAATCATTCAATGTGCTTAATTATTCAAAATTCATTATGTAACTCAATTTCCAGCAACGACGAATCAGGTTCTGATTTTGAAGTTTGTCCGTTTCCGTGTCGGCTTGACTTGTCAGGCACTTGTTGAAGCAATAAAGCTCCCAACTCTGGCAATCCTTTTTTTGTAGAATTTCTGTCAACTGAGTATGCACCTCCTCCTGGATCTCAGCTTTAACTTCTTCATTCATGACTTGTTTGTCACCGCGAGTTGCTCTACTCCTTTTTTGACCTACACCGCCATTTGTCTTACCTAAACACACACCACCTCTTCCCCTAGCACAACCATTGTGGTCATCTCCCAAAACCACAGTCAACACATCTTTATCCGGCGGAGGCGTGAACTTGCCATCCACCTCCTTCTGTTTAAAACTAATCTGCACATACATCACATTAACAAACAAATATCAAAAAATTAATCGTAAGATGCATGAGATTGGTTGATCCTTATCATTAAGTGACGACTATGAGGTTACTTACCACTGTATCAGAAAGCTTTCTGACACCTGGATTTGAAATGATTCTTTTACTATTCTCATCTTTACCATGTAAAGAGAAAACCCAATCAATCGTTCGATCTCCTAAGTTGCTTGTCATAGAGGAAGACGAAGCCCCCTGTAATGTGACCGATGGCACAAACTTCGGATAAAATCCCTCACCAATCCACACCTTTTTTGCTTCCTTATAACATCATTTACCCATGCGGTGATGAGCGGTCTTCGCTGAGGCACTCTTCGATGCATTGGCGCGTTGTTTTTAGCAAAATAATTATATAAGAATCGTTAATGAGCTAAAAGCATAATCATATAAAAAAATCAAAATACAGATTGATTACGTAACAAATTACGGATAAAATAGGTACATAACATATGTTAAAATAGATTGCAAAGCAGAACAGCTACAAACTGATCAGAATTGAAACTAATCAGAATTTAAACTGTTAAAAATTGAAAACTGATCAGAATTGAAACTGATCAGAACATTTCGTAATAAAGCAGAACAAGCAGAAATTGATCAGAAACTAAACAGAATAACCAAAAACTGATCAGAAACTAAACAGAACAACCACAAACTGATCAGAAACTCAAGTGAACAACTACAAACTAATCAGAAACTGAACTAAACAACCAGAAACTGATCAGAAATTGATCAGAAGCTGAACAGAACAACCACAAATTGATCAAAACTAATCAGAAGCTGAATAGAACAACCACAAATTGATCAAAATTGATCAGAAGCTGAACATAACAGCTACAAACTAATCAGAAATTGAACAAAACAACCAGAAACTTATCAGAAACTGAACAGAAGAACCAGAAATTGATCAAAGGCTGAACAGAACAACCACAAACTGATCAAAACTGATTAGAAACTCATCCAAAGAAGCAGAGACTGATTAAAACAAGGAGAAACATCATAGAAAAGAAAAGAACTAGCAGAAACAAAATAACATAACAAAACAACAGAACTAGACAAAAAGAGGGAACAAAAAGAACAGAGAAAGATGTGCAATAGATTTAAACAACAGGCGAAATAAGTGCAAAAACAGCCTCGGAACAACCAAAAAAGAAAGAAACTAAATAGCCTTTAAAATGGTAAAACCAGTAACAGCGATAAAAAATGAATTACTACACTATCCGGTGTTGATTTTTAGGCTACAAATGCTTCCCATTTGTCTGACGTTATGTGACTGTAAATATCTTAAGGCATCTTATCCTCTTTCTGACCTTCACCTTCATTGCCACCTTGATCGCTCTTCGGGTGTTTGGACTTTTTTCGTTTCTTTGTGATCCATCGGCTAACAAGCTTTGACTTGAAGTCCCTAAATCTCTATGCAAGGGCCGACAGAAATACTTTCCTCTTGTGTGCATCAGGCTTAATATGAAAAATATTCTGGAAAATGAGGTTTACCTTGTTAGTTTTACATATTTGTGATATAAGGAACATTTCGTAATGTAGAAGGGTGTTGATCTTACCATGGTATCTTCCCACAGAGTGTTTTTCAAACTATCTTCAACGTCTTCCCATTTCTTCAATATGGAAATTTTTCGCATGCATACTCCAATATGTGTACCGTACCTCTTACGCCATTTTCCACAAGGTTGGCCAAGATTGTCATACTCAAGGTGCTTTGTTTTGTTTGATTGCGCACCTCTAGAAGTTTCAATGACATCAGCTTGAAGTTTGTCTAACGTTGTCGGATCTAGTACTTTGCTACATATTGTTTTGAAGAATGAACACAACGCAGTGATGGTGTACCTTACATGTTTAGGTAGGATACCTCTGATTGCAATTGGTAAAAAAACTTGCGTCATAACATGGCAGTCATGTGATTTCATGCTAAATAACATCAACTCACCATCTAATGACACAAATCTTTTCATGTTAGAAGAAAAACCCAATGGCACCTTTATGTTGTACAGGGACTCACTAAAACGTTTTTTCTCTGCTTTTGACAAAGTGTAGCAAGCTGGTGGAAAATAGTAGGTCTTTTGTTCTTTCTCTTCACCATTTTGCGAAACTACCTTTTTCTTCCCTTTCATTTTTTTGTCATTCAACGTCACTTTCTCCTTTCCCTTTCCCTTCTCAATGTTACCCTCATCATTAACCTTCTTCCTTTTTAAACTCTTCTTAAGTCCAAGCCTTAACTCGGGTCGAAGCTTATTCTTCTGCAAGAAATCTCGAACTAACTTTCCATCTTTGGTGTTATGGTGGAATTAAGAAGCCTTGTTCAGACAACTTTCAGGATTATAAGGGAAACTTTGGGAAGCCTAATATGGAAACAGGAATAGGACTGAGATGGCTAATCAAGGAGTTCTTGTGTACTTCTGCAAGAAGTGTCCTAACAATCACCCAGACAATGATTGTGCTGGGAACCCAGTGACTTATCGTTTGTGCAACAAGCTTGGACACTGTGAGTATGAGTGCTTCTCTAAGAACAAGGGAAAAGAAGGAAAAGGGTCTCAATTCAAAGGGAATCCAACTGGTGGTCAACAGAAGGGTTTCCAAGGAAACATGGGAGGAAAGGCAATACAACGAGCCTGAAACAGGAGTGAAGGTGGTAATGGAGGAGGTCAGACTAAGACCTCGAATACTGGAAAGCTGAATATGGTGGCGCGAAGTGAAGCTGATGCTAGTAAGGATGTCATTACTGGTACATTCTCTATTCACTCTCTACCTGTTAAACTTTTGTTTGATTCTGGTGAAACATATTCTTTTGTATCCACTAAGATTCTAGAAAGGTTAATGCTTGTGTTAGGAAAGGTAGATACAATAGATATGTCAATAGTGTTACCATTAGGACAAGAGGTACAGTGTTCAAAGAGATTTTTGGATGTCCCGATTAAGATTGAGGGAGTGGAGTTTAAGGCTAACCTAATTGAATATGATTTGGGTGACTTGGAAGTGATTCTGGGGATGGATTGGTTGAGTGAATATAAGGATGAGATTTTGTGTGAGCCACAGAAGATCTCGTTAGTCAATAGGGGCAAGAAAGTGAGCTATTAGAGGGCAGGCAGGCCAAAACACACCAAAAATAGTGTCAGTAATGAGGTTTGCTATGTATGTGAATAGAGATTTTCCAATTTACCTTTGTAATGTGAAGGATGTAGATCATGTTGAGTTTGTTAAGCCTGAGGACATTGAGGTAGTGAGAGATTTCCTGGACGTGTTTCGTAGGAGATTCCGGAAATGCCTTCGAAGCGAGAAATCAATTTTATCATAGGCCGGGTTCTAGGAACAACACTTATTTTCAAAGCACCATATAGGATTGCACCTGCAGAAATGAGTGAGTTGAAAGAGCAGTTATAGAATTTGTTGGAGAAAGGTTACATTAGGCCTAGTGCTTCACCTTGGGGAGCACCAGTGCTGTTTGTGAAGAAGAAAGACGGAAGTTTGAGGTTGTGTATTAATTATGGGGAATTTAATAAGGTGACGATCAAGAACAAGTATCCTTTACCGAGGATTGATGATTTGTTTGACCAGTTGAAAAGAGCTACTGTGTTTTCAAAGATTGATTTGAGGTCAGGATACCATCAATTGAGAATTGCTAATGAGGACATATTAAAAACGACTTTTCGTACAAGGTATGGGAATTATGAGTTTACTGTTATGCCTTTTGGGTTAACAAATGCTCCAGCAATTTTCATGGACTTAATGAATAGGATCTTTCAACGTTTCTTAGCTCAGTTTGTGGCGGTTTTTATTGATGACATTTTGGTGTACTCTAAGAGTAAAGAAGATCATGTGGAACATTTGACGACGATTTTGATGACACTAAGGGAAACTAAGTTGTATGCTAAATTCTCGAAATATGAATTTTGGTTGGAAAAGGTTGCATTTTTGGGAAATTTTGTGTCAAAAGAGGGAGTTGAAGTAGATCCAGCCAAAATCGAAGCAGTAAAAGACTGGCCTACACCTAAGAATGTGACGGATGTACGAAGTATCTTGGGTTTAGCAGGGTATTATAGAAGGTTTGTGAAGGACTTTTCGAGGACTGCTAAGCCGATGACATCATTAATGAAGAAGGACCGTAAGTTTGCTTGGAGTGATAAGTGTGAGGACGCATTTCAGACCTTAAAGGAGTGTTTGACTACAGCTCCAGTGCTGACTTTGCCAGATGGGAGTGGTTCTTATGGCGTGTCTAGTGATGCTTCTAAAAATGGTTTGGGATGTGTATTGATGCAAAATATACAGGTGATTGCGTATGCTTCGAGACAGTTGAAGCCATACGAGGTAAACTATCCCACCCAAGATCTGGAGCTAGCAGCGATCATGTTTACTTTAAAGATAAGGTGGCATTACTTGTATGGAGTAAAATGTAGAATCTATACAGACCAGAAGAGCTTAAAGTAATTTTTCACTCAAAAGGATTTGAACATGAGACAAAGGAGATGGCTTGAATTAATAAAGGATTATGATTTAGATATTGTTTATGCTAAAATCTGCTCTAGCTAGCAAACCTTAGCTGGTTCCGGCTATAGCCAAATAATTATTGATTTTGTTCGTTTTGATGCAGAAGGAAATAACGTAAAGGCAGGAGTGGGGAAGACACCAGATATGGTGACGCGGAAAAGCCCCCTAAATCAGGGCAAAAAACCGCGGCTGGCTTTGAGTACACCAGTCCACTAGTTAATGAGGTTGTTTACAATTACAATGTATAATGCTGGATAGGTAGCTAGGTAGTTTTAGTGTATAGCTACTAAGTGTCTAGCTTAAAGAATGTAAATGAAATATATAAGTTGTGCGTACAAATAGTGAATAATAAATGTATTGATTTTCTTCTGATTGCCTTCTGTACGTATCTTCTTTCTTCTCCCCTATTTATAGAATAACCGTGGATTTCTAGCCGTTATCTCTTCTTCAAGGCCGTTGCTCTTTGGGGATGTATCTGGCTTGATTTGTGGGCTAGTTTCAAGCCGGTTTGAAATGTGGATCCTATTCTTTAGGCACGATCTCCTCAATATCTTTGACCCAACCACTACAAGAAAACGAGCAAATAGCGACGGATATTTGCGACGGAATTTAATTCCGTTGCAAAACTTGATGTTTGCGACGGAATTAGGTCCGTCGCAAATTTGCGACGGAATTCCACTTTCTTGCGACGGAAATTTCCGTCGCAAAAAAAGGACAAACCATATCCAAAAGAACCCTAATTTTGCGACGGATTTTTTTTTGCAACGGAATTTTCCGTCGCAAAATCCCTCGCAAAAATTCGACAAAAATTCAGTAAATTTTGTCGCAAAAAAAATTAAGTCATTTCAGTAAAAAAAACATTAATTCATTTCTTCTCCAATAACCCACACACCAAAATCAAATCTTCTCCAATAACCCACACACCAAATTCAGTCAAAAAATCACTGCTTCTCCGCCGGCTAACCCGTCGTTTCTTCGCCGGCTAACCCGCCGTTCTTCTCCTTGTTCTCCTCTCATTTTGTCGTGCTTCTTCTTCTTCCGGGGATTTCCTCTGGTAATTTCTCACTTCTTTTTTTTTTCAATCGTATTTGATTTTTTTATTGTTGTTTAGTTTCGTGGATTTAGGGTTTTGAATCGTTTTTTATTAGTTTTCCTATCAATTGTTTTTTCAAACGTTTTTCATTTTCGAATTTAAATTTTCGAGCTTAGGGTTTTTGTGCATGTTGATTGAATTTTATTGACTCGAATTTTTGATCGAATTCCCCAAATAATTCCCGAATTTTTGATTGAATTCCCGAATTTTTGATTGAATTCCCGAAATTGAATCTCAAGAATTCTGTTTTAGGGTTCAACAGCTTGAAGATCTTCGACAGTATGTTCAATTTTGTTGTTGTTGTGGTTTGATTTGATTTGATTTAATGATAAATTAAGGTGATTTAATGGAATTTTGATCACCTCTGATATTTTCTTTTTGAAATAGCTCTTTGATGTATAAATCCACATGATTCGTTGTGCTTGATACACTATTAAGAATTTTGTGACCTACCCTACTTCTCTTTCAACATATGAACTCAAGCCTCTGATTTTTGTATTGTATGTATTAAAACTTTACCTCATCCCATCAATTATAGTTAGAAAGTTGATGAAGAGAGGCCTGTGCTACCAGGAAATGTATTCCAATTATTTATGAATCAGTGACTCAAATAACCAGTTTTGTGGAGTTGTTTGTTCAAGAGTGGATTAGTAACTAGGTATTAAAGATAGAGGTGGGAATTTCAAAGGGAGTTTTGCTTGAAAATATGATTTTTGAGGACTTGTTGGATGGTTATTATCACCTCATGCGTGCTGTGAAGTTTATTGAAATTTGACAGAATGACAACTTACTCGAAGTTCTGATTTCTGACTGCAAAAATCTTCAAAGACGTGTTAATCCGTGGTCTCCCAAAACATTGCCTATATATGTGAGATTGCAATTAAATCAGTTGTTTTT
Organism: Suaeda aralocaspica; assembly: GCA_016808085.1. Classification (NCBI taxonomy): domain Eukaryota; kingdom Viridiplantae; phylum Streptophyta; class Magnoliopsida; order Caryophyllales; family Amaranthaceae; genus Suaeda; species Suaeda aralocaspica. The sequence continues at coordinate 88,905 of PYUH01004040.1, forward strand.
GGATAAGTAGACTAGAATACAAGCAATTGATGAAGTAGCGCTTGTGGTTCATCAATGTTTTTGAGGTGAATGTGCTACATCGTGGTTAGCTCTTAGTGGTTTAAGGTACAACCATCCTTGTCGAGTGTTGGGTTTTCTTATTCATTATTTCTTTGCTGCACTCTAGCTCTTACGTATAGCTACTTTGTTATGTATTTACATTTTTAATATTCTTGAGGTTAGCTCCCTATTATTAATACAATTAGTAAATTGTGATTCCCTTTATTGCACACTTGATTTCTCCAATTTCTTAATTGGCTGTGTTTCTATCTTAATGTGCTCCAGCCTTTAGTTAATTAAGTATTAGGCTTTCTGATATTTTCTTTTTGAAATAGCTCTTTGATGTATAAATCCACATGATTCGTTGTGCTTGATACACTATTAAGAATTTTGTGACCTACCCTACTTCTCTTTCAACATATGAACTCAAGCCTCTGATTTTTGTATTGTATGTATTAAAAGTGGTCCCGTTCTATAGATCATATAATTTTGCACATGTTAATGTGGGACTCTGAATTTAAAGCTTTCTTTTCTCTATCAGTCTATCAACAAGAGTTTTTCGATTTTTAACATGTGTCAAGTCAGTTTACCCTCAAGCCTTTTTACCACTTTTTTGCTTCTTGTCTAGACAGGCTTTATCAGATATCTTTTAAGTGTCTTTCACAGTTTGATTAAAAATATATAGTGTGATATATTTTTCACTTTAATGTTAGAAAGATATAATATTAGGAAATAATATCTTTTGTGTTATTGGTTAATTATGTTAAGTAATTATCTTAGAATATTATGATGTTTCCTAAGTTGTATTGGTAATTAGCTTAGTTTCCCGTTCATGAAGTTTCTGCAGTACAATTGTAGTGTTTGAGATGCTACTGTCAGTCTATCACATTTATTAGCCTAATAATGGTTTGATTGGATTATTCTTTGTGTTTTAAGTTTGGAATTGAATTTTGTTGTTCGAATCAAGTACTATTGTTGTATCATTATAGAATAATTATAATACAACCCTATGCAGTTTTCAATATTTATATTTTGCCATTTACACTAAAATAATTATATGCGTGACTTGTGTAGAAGTTGTCATTATGAAAAGAAGGGAACGTAGTTGGATGTATTGTAGGAAGGTCGGATCTTCTATGAACCCTGCTTTTAAGGAAGGAGTTGAGGAATTCCTTCAATATTGTAAAGATCATCCGCAGACAACTGACCCAAATGAAGTTAGGTGTCCGTGTGTTAAATGCAAGAACAAACGCATCTATGATCCGGACACAGTAAAGTATCATTTGTATGCCAAGGGGTTTAAACCGGATTATTATGAGTGGCATTGTCATGGGGAAGGGTTACCTGAGTCCTCCGAGCGGCAATCCAATGACTATCGCGAAATGGTTATGGATGCTTTTGGACATAACCAAGATCAATCGGGTACCCAATCAGAGGAGGAACCTAACCCCGAGGCCAAGAAGTTCTATGATATGCTAAGGGCTTCTGAACAACCTTGGGTTGAAGGGAGTTCAACTTCTAGATTAGAGATGGCCTCTAAAATAACTAGGATTAAATCCCAGTTTAATATGCCCCAACGGGGTGTAGATGCCATTGTGTCTTTGTTTAGTGATTCGTCTCCTAAGAACACCTATATAGGGGAGACATTCTACGAGGTAAAGAAAATTGTTCAAGGGTTGGAGATGCTTGCTAAGAAGATTGATGCATGCCCGAAAGGTTGTATGTTGTTTTGGAAACATGATGCTCACTTGTCTAAGTGTACTGTTTGTGGCAGCANTCACTTGTCTAAGTGTACTGTTTGCGGCAGCGACCGTTACAAGAAGACTTCGAAAGGGAATGACGTTCCTGAGAATGTTCTCATTCATCTTCCGATCACTCCTAGGCTACAAATAATGTTTGCCACCAAGGACATTGCGGAGGAAATGTCATGGCATGCAAAAAACCTCGGTTGCAAGGTACAATGGCACACCCTAGCGACACTGAAGCGTGGAAAAGGTTGGATAGTTGCTCACAGGAGTTTGCGTTTGAACCTCGTAATGTTAGGCTCGGTTTGTGTACGGATGGGTTTGATCCTCATGGGAAGTTTGGGGGTAACTATTCTTGTTGGCCAGTCATATTGACCCCATATAACTTGCCCCCATCGATGTGTATGAAAAGAGAATTCATGTTCCTATCATTGATTATTCCCGGTCCCAACAACCCCAAAGGAAACCTAGATGTTTACATGCAACCACTAATAGAAGAGTTCAAACAGTTGTGGGAAGTTGGTGTTACTACTTACGACATTTCAAGTAAACAAAATTTCAATCTTCGAGCTGCCATCTTATGGACTATTGGTGACTTTCCCGCTTATGGTATGATGTCTGGTTGGTCTACACATGGTTTTAAAGCTTGTCCCTATTGCATGGAGAAAAGCAAATCATTCTGGTTGAAAAATAGTGGCAAGGTGTCTTGGTTTGACTGCCATAGGCAATTCCTTTCACCGGATCACCCGTTCAGGAACAGCAAGACAGCTTTTTGTAAGAACAAAGTTCAGAAAGGTGATCCTCCCCATATCATGTCAGGAGATGAACTTTGGGAATGTGTGAAAGACCTTCCTAAGGCGACTGATGGGCCAGAAGCACTTAATTCTGTGAAAAAGGCTAAATCTGGTTGGTCAAAGAGGAGCATTTTTTGGGACCTGCCCTATTGGAAGCATCTTATCCTTCGCCATAACTTAGACGTGATGCACATTGAGAAGAACTTTTTTGATCAACTCATCCACACTATTATGGATGTCAAAAAACAAAGTTGTGATACACCCGCGGCTAGACTCGACATCGAGGCTCTTTGTAAACGTCCCGAGCTACATCTACAGCAGGATGACCGAGGGAAAGATGTCATGCCGAGTGCACCATTCACTCTTGATAGAGATCAAAGAAAGGTTCTGTGTGAGTGGGTTAAGCAGTTGCGTTTTCCTGATGGCTATGCGTCCAATTTGAGGAGATGTGTTGATTTGAAAAGTTGTAAACTAACTGGAATGAAGAGTCATGATTGTCATGTTTTCATGGAAAGGTTGTTGCCTGTTGCTTTAAAAGAATTTCTCCCTACCCATGTCTGGAATGCTATTACAGAGATAAGCCAATTTTTCCGAGATCTTTGTTGTTACACAATCAAAGTCACTGACATGGAACGATTGGAGAGAAACATTGCAGAGATCATTTGCAAGCTTGAAAAGATTTTCCCCCCTTCGTTCTTCAACTCTATGGAGCATTTGCCGATACACTTGCCGTATGAGGCCAAAGTGTGTGGACCTGTTTAATATCGATGGATGTATCCATTCGAAAGGTAAGTAGTTGTTAATGTGCAAAATTCCATCAAGTTTTTTTTCTAAGTTGTATAACCCGCTTCGTATACTAAACCTTTGGTGATGCTTTTTAAAAATTTTAGGTTCCTGAATCATTTAAAAAGAAAGATTGGTAACAAAGCTCGTGTCGAAGGTTCAATATGCAATGCTTACCTAATTGAAGAGGTAGCAAACTTCTGCTCCCATTACTTTGACCCCAAGTTCGACACAAAAGCAAGAGATCTTGGTCGAAATGTCAACCCTGATATTGAGGATGACGTAGACAACGACGAGGTCCCGGAATTGTTTAGAGTTGATAGGGGTCGCGTAACTACTCAAGGGAAAACAAGATTTCTAGATGAGAAAGAACTCCTATCGGCGCATTATTTTGTGTTGTCTAACAGTGGCATATTAGGAGACTATGAAAGGTAACCCCGTTTCTACTAAAACATTGCATGTGGAACATGTAAAACTAGTAGGTTATGACAATGTTTAACCCAAAATCTTCCCTTTTGTAGGAAGTTTGAGGAGTATATGAAAACAATTGATCCGGCTTTGGTTGCACAACAACTTCATGTCCAATTTGAAGTTGAATTCCCAAATTGGTTGCGTATGAAGGTAAAAACAGTTAACAAACAATTTCAATAGGTTCATGATATCCCTTTTCTATAGTTAGGCAACTGTAATGGTCCGATACATTGACAGGTCCATGAGGAGAAACCAGACTCTGATGTCGTATAAGCGTTGGCTATGGGCCCTTCCAAGCGGGTTCGCACTTTTGGTCAAATTGTAGTTGGTGGTTTCAACTTCCATACAAATGCGTATGGCAGTCACAAATCGACCATGAATTACGGTGTTTGTGTTTCGGGTGAAGACGGCAATGAGTACTTTGGAATTTTAGAGGATATCATAGAACTTGTGTACACCGGTGTCAGAAAAGAATATAAGACTATGTTGTTTAAGTGTTCATGGTTTGATTGTGTCAGGGGTATGAACGTACATGAGCGGTACAAGCTCGTCGAAGTTAATCACACTAAGAAGTACCCCAAATATGATCCATTTGTGTTATCTTACCAAGTTACCCAAGTTTACTACACATCTTATCCAAGCCGTAAACGGGATCGAATTCAGTGGTGGGCAGTGTTCAAAACACACGCTAGGTCGGTGGTTGATGCTCCAGTTGACATGCAAGAAACTTTACCACCAGAAGCCTCAACCCTATGTCCACCGAATGAGATTCCGGACTATACTATTAGTGATGATTTTGTTGTCTCAGAATCCGAGGACGATGAAATAATGTCTGATGATGAGGACGATGAACCTGAACTGATTTCTAGCGATTCTGAAGACGATGAAGATGAGGACAACATTGCATTTCTGGATGACAGTAGTGAAGGATTTAGTAGTGATCATAGTTGTGATTAGCGTGTTGTGGTCTTGTTTCCAAGTGTTAACGGAGAAACGTTGTTGTTTAATAGATTGTTAAATATATTACTTGGTCTTACATTTTCTCACTTGTATTAATTGGTGTTAAACATTGTTGCATCGCTTACTCTGTTAGATTATAAATTCCCATATTTTATCTTACTTAAGTATTATTGTAACCTTTTCTCCCTTAACCTTTATTATTTTCTTTGTTTATTACGGTGTTATGTACTTAATTCAATTTCAATCACCAATTTTAATGTGACTGTACTATTGATCTTAGCCGTTTCAGGTACTCATGGAAAGAAAGAACAAAGGTAAAAGAGCCGCTTCTGGCTCGCAGCAGCAACAACGGCAGCAATTAGAGCAGCAAGAACAGGAGCAGCCACCGTCCCCATCAGACATGCAATTACAACAGCAGCCCAGTAGCTCGACAGCTGAGAATGCTGGTGGTTCCTTTGATGAGTCCGGGAAGCTTGTGTTGGACCGTATGACTTTGTGGTATAATTTTCATCAATGTTAGCTTTTTAAATAGGTTAATTTGGTTACTTACTTGGTGAATAACTTCCTTGGCTTGTGATCAGGTTTGATGACCCTAACGTGAAGAGGGAGATCAAGGATATACTCCAAGCTCATTACCATGCTCCTTGGAGAACTTATAACGAAGTTGATGATGTGACCAAAGAACAATGGTGGAACCTGTTTACGGTATATTATTATATAATTCATGAAACGAAGTATGATCTAATTAATTGTAACTTTTAACGGGTTATGATTTAATTGATCTCAAATTTAGCAGGTTTAATGATGATATATGATAAATAGAATTAACTTTTGTTGCTGAATTTTAATACCATTAGCAGATCTTTATATATGATGCAGTAATTATTAAAGTTTAACGTTATTACAGAAAAGATGCACTTGGGCCGCCGAGGTTGAACCTGAAGTTAGACATGAATTCCAATCTAGGGTTGGAAATCGATTGCGTGACATGTTCTACAAACTCACGCACAATGTTAGTAGAACATTACCGAAGTGGGTGAGTGAAACCGTGTA
>PYUH01004040.1:94774-207261 GCA_016808085.1 Suaeda aralocaspica
CAAGAAGGCGCAAGATATCATAAAGGTTGATGAAACGTTCAAGAAAAGATCGGCACAAAACAAGAAGAACAGAAGGGGTGGTTCAATGGAAAATGCCATTGAACCTACCCACTATCAAGGGTCTTCCTCAGCAGTGCAGCATGCTAAGAATGGTTATTTCTTCTATTTTCGTTTACATTTTGTATTTTATGAAAAAATCATCTGTTATACCATATGATAATCTATCTGCTATCTATAAGTTTGTACATAACGTTTTTCATTTTATTTACAGGCGAAGGAGAATGAAGGAAAGCTCCCATCCCCAGTGATCTACTCCTCCGTACGCATTTCAAGGATGTCCCGGAAAAGGAAAGGTGCCTGCGAACCAGACAGCAAAGCAGATTGCAGTAAGTTGTAACACTTGTAATTATGCCTTTTAAGATGTTTAGCTTATTTATAGCTTATTAAAAATGGGCACAATTTTAGCCATTTCTATATTATTCCTTTTAAGGATTTTTAGCTTACTTATAGGTTGAAATGAATGGATATGTGAAAAATGGCACATTTGTGCCCATTTCGAGCCCATTTGAACCTAAAACACTTGTAAAGGTAGTTTGAAAGAATGTAGAGTTTGTACACTTGTAATTATTCCTTTTAGGATGTTTAGCTTAATTATAGGTTGAAATGAAGGATATGTGAAAAATGGGCACTTTTGTGCCCATTTCGAGCACATTTCGAGCCCTGAACTTAAAACACTGTAAAGGGTAGTTTGAAAGAATGTAGAGTTTGTAACACTTGTAATTATTCCTTTTAAGGATGTTAGCTTAATTATAGGTTGAAATGAATGGATATGTGAAAATGGGCACTTTTGTGCCCATTTCGAGCCATTTCGAGCCCATTTGAACCTAAAACACTTGTAAAGGGTAGTTTGAAAGAATGTAGAGTTTGTAACACTTGTAATTATTCCTTTTAAGGATGTTTAGCTTAATTATAGGTTGTAACACTTGTAATTTTGCCTTTTAGACTTATGTGAAAATTATGCCTAAGCCAATTGTAATTGTGTTTTGTAGGAGACCTACCAGAAGAAGCTTGAGGAAACAAGTAGTGACGGGAGTTAGAGAACGCCCGATGAGTTATATTGGGAGGCATCTGGTGGTCGTAGCAAGAAAGGTCGCGTGAAGGGTCTTGGTAGTGGTGCGGACCTGTATTACAGCTCTTCGAGCTCTTCGACGAGATCTGGATCATCGAAGCAATACACGCCATCTGTGTTTTCTCAAATGAAAGAACATTTAGAGAAACATGTGGAGAAGGTGCGGGACGAGGTGCGGGAAGGTTGAGGAGAAGATGCGAGCCGAGATTGAGGCAATGCAGAGGACACAGAAGGAGTTTATGGAGCAGATGATGAGTCGATTCGGTTAGCGACAGTTGTTCACCTTTCCAAATTCAGCCTCGGGACTCACCAGACAACGAGGGCAGCGGCGCCGGGCAAGGGATGCAACTATAGATAGATATCTTGTTCCGTATAACATAGCTTAGTGCCTTTATTGTCATTGTTAAACTTTAAAACTATGAAATTATTTGCGACGGAAATACTTTGTATGCATATGTTACATTTGAAATATTATGAAATTAAGAAATAACTAACAAACTTACATTACCAAATTATATTATAAATACTCACATGTAATGGTGTAAGGGTTTCGTGCAAGAAATATGAAAGCTTTGTTACTTTAGTTGTTTATTAGCCTCACAATTGCATGATATAGACAATAGGTGGGTACTAGAAGAACGTAGGAAAGACGGTCGAAGGAGAGGATTAAAAACTTCAAAGGTTATTACGACTACTAAATGATAAATAGTAATAGTACTCTAAATAATTTTCCACGAACAAGACATCAAAGTCACATAATGGTGATTAGTAATCGTACACGAATGATTTTCCACAAACAAACATCAAAGTATTGGTACTAAAAGTCTCCCACATGTTACGTTCACTGGAAAGTGATATGAGCAGTCCAATCGTTTACTTATGACTCTTGAGTCTTTTTGCTGTTTACTGTGGGAATTGAAGGATGTATTGTGAATTTTGTGATGTATATATAGCAACCATTTAATTAAATACATTCATCAATTTAATTAAACACAACCACAATGGATAAATCATCGCATTTTATTATTACTAATATCCTTTCAATCTACTTTTTCGGTTTGGTATGTTTCTATATACTTAAACTATGGTGCGGCTAATGAAATCACTATTGGCAGCAGCAACAACAGCAGTATCATGTGTGTTGAGAGGAAAAGAAGCTCTGTTGCAATTCAAACAGGATATCGATCGACCATTGTGGGCTGCTATCATCTTGGGAGACAACCAAAATTGCTGTGACAACCATACTAGTCGTGTCACCACACTCGACCTTCATGGGTATTTTGTTGGTTTTTGTGTGAAGGTAGAGTGAGTTCCTCAATTGTTGATTTAAAGCATTTGACTTACTTGGACCTTGGCTTTAATAATTTCACTTACCAGTCCATTCCTAGTTTTATTGTGAAATTAAGCACCTCAATCTTTCATACTCTTACTTTAAGGGAGAAATCTCACAGAAGCTTGGAAATCAATCTCTCTTGACCTTAGTGGGAGTTTCACGTCTAACAAGGCTCACAACCTTAAATTTGAGTGGTGTCGATCTCAGTAGAGCCACAAACTGGCTGCAGATTGTCAGCAAGCTTCCATTTCTTAAGGTGTCAACTTCCAACCCCAACATTTCATGGCCACTTTCGTATATCAATTCCACAACCACTCTTTCTTATCTTAGTCTAAGATATAACGAATTAAACGATTCATCAATAATAATAATAATAATATATACGAGTGGTTGTTCAATTTGAGTGGAATCAACACTCACCTTGCTCATCTTGATCTCTCCTTTAATCAACTAGGAGGCCCTTTGGAAACTTGCACTCTCTTTCGTATTTGGACCTCTCCTCTAATGAATGCAAGGTAACATCTGGACTTCCTTTGGTAATAGGTGTGAATATAGTCATTAGAGTATTTGGATCTGAGTTATAACCAAATATGGGGTTCAGTTCCACACTCCATTGGGGAATTTTCTTCATTGAAATCTTTAAGTCTTGCTGTGAACAAGCTGAATGGAACGATCACTAAGCGTTTGGGACAGCTTTCTATGTTGGAGATTTTGGATCTTTCTTCTAATTTTTGAAAGGTACTCTCTCCAGCATCCATTTCTCTAATCTCTCAAGATTAAGGCACTTGAACTTGGGAAATAACACAGCATTGACACTCAATATCAGTGTTAACTGGGTTCCTCCATTTCAGCTTGATACAATATCTTTGAGCAACTGCAGGTCGGGGCCTTTATTTCCAAAGTGGATTATGACCCAAACAAATTGCTTATACCTTGATTTAAGCTTTAACAACATTGAAGGTGTCATCCCAATACTTGCAAGTGGTGTATATAAGTTAAAGTTAAATAACAACAAGTTTTCGACCCTATTCCCTTCTTGTGTCAAAAAGTCAAAAATGATCTATCCTATATGGACCTTTCTAACAACTTGTTGTATGTGGAGCTTCCGGATTGTTGATGAAATTTCCGAAACTAGACATTCTTTACTTAGAAACAATATGCTTTATGGTGTAATACCATCTTCATTTTCTTACTTGCAGCACCTTCAGCATTGCATTTGCGAAATAATTCTATTAATGGAGACATGCACAGATCATTATGCGAGAACTTGACATCCTTGGTCTTTCTTGATCTTGGCCATAATTCTTTGAGTGGGCGGGAACCATTTTAGAAGCCTTGTTTATTGAGCCTACGGGATAACAAGTTTGATGGAGTTATACCAGTAAGCCTTGTTTATTTTACAAGAATTTGGATCTTTCATCCAACCACCTTATCGGTACCATTCCAAAATGCATATGTAAGTTTAAAGCAATGCATAACGCTACTAATTTGTTGTCATCACTAAAAATTAATATCACGAGCGATGACTATTTTACTTACAATGATACCGCAACGGTTATGTGGAAAGAAAAGAGTCAAGCTTGAATGACACATTGGGATTTATCAAAGCAATTGATTTATCGAAATAGCTGGAAGGAGAAATTCCCATGGAGATTTCATTTCTGCAAGGTCTGGTCTCATTGGACTTGTCAAAAAACAATTTAAGTGGAGGTATCATGCCAAAAATTGGTCAATTGAAAGCTTTACAGATTCTGTTTGTCAAATAACCATTTTTCTGGTGAGATTCCTTCAAGCTTCATTGATTTGAATTTTCTAAGCATGTTCAACATATCGAGCAACACTTGTCTGGAAAAATCCCCCCCGGTACTCAGCTTCAAGGTTTTGTTGCTCCGCATATATGGGGAATCCTGGGCTTTGGTCTGCCGCTCCCAACATGTTCTTGGGATCATACACTTAACAATACTCCAGCAACTAACAACAATACCAATCACCATGATGCAAAGAAAGCGACGATTTTGTCCTGGGGTTGTGCATAAGTGTGGTGCTTGGATTTATTGTTGGATTTTGGGGAGTTTTTGGAACCTGGTGCTTAAAAGATCCTGGCGGCTTGCTTTTTTTCGATCACTTGATGACCTCAAATGCAGTTCTGTGTTAGAGTTTTCATGATCATGGATAGAGTTCGAAGGAGACACTGAAGCAGGTTAGTGATTTCTTAATTAGCTTGAATTGATGTACTCTATTAGCAAAAGGTTGATGCATCTAATCATTTGTTTCATCATCTATCGCCTTTGAGATACGGAGTAATTTAATTTCTTCTTCGCAATATTGTTTTGCTGGCCCACAAACAGTTATCTGTGTGCTGGTGCAGGTGACCATTGTATAAACATCTCTAGGAGCTCATGTCAGATCCATCGTTTGCTTTGCAGTCTCGTAGGTAAGTTCATTACTCTTTTAAAATTAAATTATTCATATAAGTAGTACAAAAGAGTGACATATTTGTTTTCCCTGATAGAACTCCTGCGCAATGTGATATGAGATGATCATCCTGTGCTCAAGATACTGGAGCTACTGTCTACTGTTGTTCTGAAATTTCTTGGTTATTGCATTATAAGAGTTGGGCTGTTATTACTATAGCAATAGACATAAGCTGATAAGCTGAGGAATTTATGAACCTCCTTATAGTATTGTATAAACTAAATAGGTTTTTGTGCATGTTAAGCTAAAAGTAATTAAGTGTTGCTAGTCTTCATTATTGGTTCAGTGTTAAGCTAAAAGTAATGTACTGAATTGGTGTTAGTGCAAATGTGCGATATTCTTGGAATCGAGACTGAGTCGAACTCTCGTGTGGCTTAAACTCAGTTTGATAAGATTTATCGAGTTCGAACTTGAACTTACCTTAAACTATAAATACACGCTCAAGCTTGGTGTTGATAACAAATATTTCGAGTTCAAGCCGAACCTTGAGCTTCACTTCATTAACAATTACCCAATATGGATGATAAAATGCCAATTAGTCGGTAACTACTAGAGCAAATACTACTCCATGGTGCTTGGAAATTTAAGTCTAGTAATGCTTAGCAATCTTCATGGTTTGCAAGCTGCAGCAGAGGTGTGGAAATAGTGCTATTGTTCTGACATCTGACTGATTCAACAAATCTGATCAGTATTCTTCATTCACCAAGCAAATCATTTAGTTTTTGCAAGGTATTTAAAGTTAGTAGTCTAGTAGACATCAGACATGGAGTTAGGAAAGCCTATGCGCTAGTTATACTACTTGGTTCGTGGTCAGCCCTGGTTACAGAGACGGCTTGATTAAGAAATTAATTACTTGTTATATATACTTTGACGGGGAGGTGTAACATATAATAATGTGTCGTGTTAACATTTTTTTTACACAAAGAGGAAAGTTGTAAGTATTGCAACTAATGTGAAACAGCCCCAATGGAAACTGTTGCAACATAAGAGAAAGAGATGTAGTAGATAAATTTAAGTAGGTTAATAAGCTGCTTCAGACACCCTTATAAACCTTCTTTTCGAATGCCATCATCTTTAAACCTCAAGTTTCTTGTATACACATTATCATTCCTCCTAAATAATTATCAATACGTACCCATATAAAGGATTATAATTTCTCTGATCTTGCAATTTATAATTGATAAAGTAGTTTTTTCTTTTTTCTCTCATCATAATAACATTAGTTAGTTCGAATAAAATAAGATTTAATAAGTTTTATATAATTCTAATCCAATCTCATACAATTCATTCCTTTTCAATCCATCTTAATCCATTCTAATCCTGCGAAAAGAACACACCCTTAAATCCTCAGTCACGGTTAGATTAATTAGTTAAATAATTAATCAAAATATAAGCCCACTTTTAATTCTTTATACCCTATCTAAATTTTTTTTTTTTTGCCAACACCATCATCTTTTATTTTATTTATTTTATTTTCCCGCCAAAACAACCTCCACATATACGAGTGGTTGTTCATTTGAGTGGAATCAACACACACTTGGTCATCTTGATCTCTCTTTAATCAACTAAGAGGCCCACTTCCAAGTGCATTAGGAAACTACATTCTCTTTCATATCTTGACCTCTCCTATAATCATTTAGAAGGGTCATTTCCTAAGACAAATTTCAAACAGAAAGCCTCTCACACATCTTGATCTCTTATTCAATAATTTTCAATCATTTCCAAAAAACAGTTGACCAAATAAAGCATTAGTGTATTTGGATCGAGTTATAACCAAATATGGGGTTCAGTTCCTCCAAGATTAAGGTACTTGTACTGGGAAATAACACAGCATTAACACTCATACCGTGTTGATTGGGTTCCTCCATTTCAGCTTAGATACAATAATATCTTTGAGCAACTGCAGTTTGGGCCTTTGTTCCAAAGTGGATTGTGACCCAAACAAATTACACATTCCTTGATTTAAGCGTTAACAACATTAAAGGTGTCATACCAATATTTCCAAGTAGCATATTATCATTACTCTTAAATAACAACAATTTTTCTAACCTTGGTCCCTTCTAATTTTGTCCAAGAGTGCAGCCAAACTTGATGTATCCTATGTTGACCTTTCAAACAACTGTTGTTTGGGGAACTCCGGATTGTTGGATAAATTTTCCTAGACTAGCAATCCTCCGCTTAGAAAACAATAGGCTTTATGGTTTTACCATGTTCCCTTGCTTACTTGACAGGCGAAATAATTCCATTAGTGGAGGCATGCACAGATTATTAGTGAGAACTTGACGACGTCCTTGGCTATTCTCGAACTTGGCCATAACTCATTGAATGGGCAAATACCACGTACCATCAATTGGAAACCATTTTGAAAGCCTTAGTTTATTGAATCTACAAAACAATAAGTTTGATGGAGTAATACCAGCAAGCCTTTGCCAACTGTCCTTTCTCCAAACCTTGGATCTTTCGGTTCCATTCCAAAATGCATGAGTAATTTTGTGCCATGCAAAATGAGACAGACTTTTTTCCTTCACAAACTTATGAATGGTACCAGAAATCTTTATGAGTATATTATTGACACCGCAATGCTTTTAGAATAATAAACGGAAAGGAGTTTTTTTGGGGATACATTGGGCTCCGGGCTTTGTGCTTGCCACTCCCAAATGTTCATGGGATCGTTCACCAAACAATTCTCCAGCAATTGACAACAATAATGTCAGTCACCGTGATGCAAAGGAAAGCGATGATGACATTGACTTTGTCCTGGGGTTGTGCATTAGTGTGGTACGTACTTGGATTATTGACAACAATTCTCCAGCAATTGACAATAATCTAAGATTATTACACTTTTGATCAAATATGCATACCTAGTAAATACGAAGTGTGATATCTATTATTTCCCCTTCCTTTCAGAGTTTCAGTTGGATCAACCGAGCAGGGTGATATAAGTTGAGCTTCATAAGCTCTAAGTATTGGAGTCGAACTATTGATATAGCAGAGTGCTGAGATTTTCGATATTAGGCCCGTTTCTCCTCTCTATTTTCTTATTTCAGCAAAATAAGTTCAGTTCGGCAAAAATAAGTTCAATTCAGTTAAAATAAGTTCTGTTCAGCAAAAATCAATTTCAATCCTTAATAAATTGTGAACGATTTCAGCAAAAAAAGTTCAGATAAGTAAAAATAAGTTCAGTTCAACAAAAATAAGTTTGGTTTAGCAAATAAGCTCCTCCGTACGCATTTCAAGGATGTCCCGGGAAAAGGAAAGGTGCCTGCGAACCAGACAGCAAAGCAGATTGCAGTAAGTTGTAACACTTGTAATTATGCCTTTTAAAGATGTTTAGCTTATTTATAGCTTATTAAAAATGGGCACAATTTTAGCCATTTCTAAATTATTCCTTTAAGGATGTTTGCTTACTTATAGGTTGAAATGAATGGATATGTGAAAAATGGCACATTTGTGCCCATTTCGAGCCATTTGAACCTAAAACATTGTAAAGGGTAGTTTGAAGAATGTAGAGTTTGTAACACTTGTAATTATTCCTTTTAAGGATGTTTAGCTTAATTATAGGTTGAAATGAATGGATATGTGAAAAATGGGCACTTTGTGCCCATTTCGAGCCATTTCGAGCCCATTTGAACTTAAAACACTTGTAAAGGGTAGTTTGAAAGAATGTAGAGTTGTAACACTTGTAATTATTCTTTAAGGATGTTTAGCTAATTATAGGTTGAAATGAATGGATATGTGAAAAATGGGCACTTTTGTGCCCATTTCGAGCCATTTCGAGGCATTGAACCTAAACACTTGTAAAGGGTAGTTTGAAAGAATGTAGAGTTTGTAAAACTTGTAATTATTCCTTTTAGGATGTTAGCTTAATATAGGTTGTAACACTTGTAATTTTGCCTTTTAGACTTATGTGAAAATTATGCCTAAGCCAATTGTAATTGTGTTTTGTAGGAGACCTACCAGAAGAAGCTTGAGGAAACAAGCAGTGACGGGAGTCAGAGAACGCCCGATGAGTTATATTGGGAGGCATCTGGTGGTCGTAGCAAGAAAGGTCGCGTGAAGGGTCTTGGTAGTGGTGCGGACCTGTATTACAGCTCTTCGAGCTCTTCGACGAGATCTGGATCATCGAAGCAATACACGCCATCTGTGTTTTCTCAAATGAAAGAACATTTAGAGAAACATGTGGAGAAGGTGCGGGACGAGGTGCGGGAGGAGGTTGAGGAGAAGATGCGAGCCGAGATTGAGGCAATGCAGAGGACACAGAAGGAGTTTATGGAGCAGATGATGAGTCGATTCGGTAGCGACAGTTGTTCACCTTTCCAAATTCAGCCTCGGGACTCACCAGACAACGAGGGCAGCGGCGCCGGGCAAGGGATGCAACTATAGATAGATATCTTGTTCCGTATAACATAGCTTAGTGCCTTTATTGTCATTGTTAAACTTTAAAACTATGAAATTATTTGCGACGGAAATACTTTGTATGCATATGTTACATTTGAAATATTATGAAATTAAGAAATAACTAACAAACTTACATTACCAAATTATATTATAAATACTCACATGTAATGGTGTAAGGGTTTCGTGCAAGAAATATGAAAGCTTCGTTACTTTTAGTTGTTTATTAGCCTCACAATTGCATGATATAGACAATAGGTGGGTACTAGAAGAACGTAGGAAAGACGGTCGAAGGAGAGGATTAAAAACTTCAAAGGTTATTACGACTACTAAATGATAAATAGTAATAGTACTCTAAATAATTTTCCACGAACAAGACATCAAAGTACACTAATAATGGTGATTAGTAATCGTACACGAATGATTTTCCACAAACAAAACATCAAAGTATTTGGTACTAAAAGTCTCCCACATGTTACGTTCACTGGAAAGTGATATGAGCAGTCCAATCGTTTACTTATTGACTCTTGAGTCTTTTTGCTGTTTACTGTGGGAATTGAAGGATGTATTGTGAATTTTGTGATGTATATATAAGCAACCATTTAATTAAATACATTCATCAATTTAATTAAACACAACCACAATGGATAAATCATCGCATTTTATTATTACTAATATCCACCTTTCCAATCTACTTTTTTCGGTTTTGGTATGTTTCTATATACTTAAACTATGGTGCGGCTAATGAAATCACTATTGGCAGCAGCAACAACAGCAGTATCATGTGTGTTGAGGAGGAAAGAGAAGCTCTGTTGCAATTCAAACAGGATATTACGATCGACCATTGTGGGCTGCTATCATCTTGGGGAGACAACCAAAATTGCTGTGACAACCATACTAGTCGTGTCACCACACTCGACCTTCATGGGTATTTTGTTGGTTTTTGTGTAGAAGGTAGAGTGAGTTCCTCAATTGTTGATTTAAAGCATTTGACTTACTTGGACCTTGGCTTTAATAATTTCACTTACCAGTCCATTCCTAGTTTTATTGTGAAATTAAAGCACCTCAATCTTTCATACTCTTACTTTAAGGGAGAAATCTCACAGAAGCTTGGAAATCAATCTCTCTTGACCTTAGTGGGAGTTTCACGTCTAACAAGGCTCACAACCTTAAATTTGAGTGGTGTCGATCTCAGTAGAGCCACAAACTGGCTGCAGATTGTCAGCAAGCTTCCATTTCTTAAGGTGTCAACTTCCAACCCCAACATTTTCATGGCCACTTTCGTATATCAATTCCACAACCACTCTTTCTTATCTTAGTCTAAGATATAACGAATTAAACGATTCATCAATAATAATAATAATAATAATAATAATAATAATATACGAGTGGTTGTTCAATTTGAGTGGAATCAACACTCACCTTGCTCATCTTGATCTCTCCTTTAATCAACTAGGAGGCCCTTTGGAAACTTGCACTCTCTTTCGTATTTGGACCTCTCCTCTAATGAATTGCAAGGTAACATCTGGACTTCCTTTGGTAATAGGTGTGAATATAAGTCATTAGAGTATTTGGATCTGAGTTATAACCAAATATGGGGTTCAGTTCCACACTCCATTGGGGAATTTTCTTCATTGAAATCTTTAAGTCTTGCTGTGAACAAGCTGAATGGAACGATCACTAAGCGTTTGGGACAGCTTTCTATGTTGGAGATTTTGGATCTTTCTTCTAATTTTTTGAAAGGTACTCTCTCCAGCATCCATTTCTCTAATCTCTCAAGATTAAGGCACTTGAACTTGGGAAATAACACAGCATTGACACTCAATATCAGTGTTAACTGGGTTCCTCCATTTCAGCTTGATACAATATCTTTGAGCAACTGCAGGTCGGGGCCTTTATTTCCAAAGTGGATTATGACCCAAACAAATTGCTTATACCTTGATTTAAGCTTTAACAACATTGAAGGTGTCATCCCAATACTTGCAAGTGGTGTATATAAGTTAAAGTTAAATAACAACAAGTTTTCTGACCCTATTCCCTTCTTGTGTCAAAAAGTCAAAAATGATCTATCCTATATGGACCTTTCTAACAACTTGTTGTATGTGGAGCTTCCGGATTGTTGGATGAAATTTCCGAAACTAGACATTCTTTACTTAGAAAACAATATGCTTTATGGTGTAATACCATCTTCATTTTCTTACTTGCAGCACCTTCAAGCATTGCATTTGCGAAATAATTCTATTAATGGAGACATGCACAGATCATTATGCGAGAACTTGACATCCTTGGTCTTTCTTGATCTTGGCCATAATTCTTTGAGTGGGCGGGAACCATTTTAGAAGCCTTGTTTATTTGAGCCTACGGGATAACAAGTTTGATGGAGTTATACCAGTAAGCCTTGTTTATTTTACAAGAATTTGGATCTTTCATCCAACCACCTTATCGGTACCATTCCAAAATGCATATGTAAGTTTAAAGCAATGCATAACGCTACTAATTTGTTGTCATCACTAAAAATTAATATCACGAGCGATGACTATTTTACTTACAATGATACCGCAACGGTTATGTGGAAAAGAAAAGAGTCAAGCTTGAATGACACATTGGGATTTATCAAAGCAATTGATTTATCGAATAATAAGCTGGAAGGAGAAATTCCCATGGAGATTTCATTTCTGCAAGGTCTGGTCTCATTGGACTTGTCAAAAAACAATTTAAGTGGAGGTATCATGCCAAAAATTGGTCAATTGAAAGCTTTACAGATTCTTGATTTGTCAAATAACCATTTTTCTGGTGAGATTCCTTCAAGCTTCATTGATTTGAATTTTCTAAGCATGTTCAACATATCGAGCAACAACTTGTCTGGAAAAATCCCCCCCGGTACTCAGCTTCAAGGTTTTGTTGCTTCCGCATATATGGGGAATCCTGGGCTTTGTGGTCTGCCGCTCCCAACATGTTCTTGGGATCATACACTTAACAATACTCCAGCAACTAACAACAATACCAATCACCATGATGCAAAAGAAAGCGACGATTTTGTCCTGGGGTTGTGCATAAGTGTGGTGCTTGGATTTATTGTTGGATTTTGGGGAGTTTTTGGAACCCTGGTGCTTAAAAGATCCTGGCGGCTTGCTTTTTTTCGATCACTTGATGACCTCAAATGCAAGTTCTGTGTTAGAGTTTTCATGATCATGGATAGAGTTCGAAGGAGACACTGAAGCAGGTTAGTGATTTCTTAATTAAGCTTGAATTGATGTACTCTATTAGCAAAAGGTTGATGCATCTAATCATTTGTTTCATCATCTATCGCCTTTGAGATACGGAGTAATTTAATTTCTTCTTCGCAATATTGTTTTGCTGGCCCACAAACATAATGATCTCTGGTGTGCTGGTGCAGGTGACCATTGTATAAACATCTGCTAGGAGCTCATGTCAGATCCATCGTTTGCTTTGCAGTCTCGTAGGTAAGTTCATTACTCTTTTAAAATTAAATTATTCATATAAGTAGTACAAACAGAGTGACATATTTTGTTTTCCCTGATAGAACTCCTGCGCAATGTGATATGAGATGATCATCCTGTGCTCAAGATACTGGAGCTACTGTCTACTGTTGTTCTGAAATTTCTTGGTTATTGCATTATAAGAGTTGGGCTGTTATTACTATAGCAATAGACATAAGCTGATAAGCTGAGGAATTTTATGAGACCTCCTTATATAGTATGTATAAACTAAAATAGGTTTTTGTGCATGTTAAGCTAAAAGTAATTAAGTGTTGCTAGTCTTCATTATTTGGTTCAGTGTTAAGCTAAAAGTAATTAAGCTGAATTGGTGTTAGTGCAAATGTGCGATATTCTTGGAATCGAGACTGAGTCGAACTCTCGTGTGGCTTAAACTCAGTTTGATAAGATTTTATCGAGTTCGAACTTGAACTTACCTTAAACTATAAATACACGCTCAAGCTTGGTTTGATAACAAATATTTCGAGTTCAAGCCGAACCTTGAGCTTCACTTCATTAACAATTACCCAAAATATGGATGATAAAATGCCAATTAGTCGGTAACTACTAGAGCAAATACTACTCCATGGTGCTTGGAAATTTAAAGTCTAGTAATGCTTAGCAATCTTCCATGGTTTGCAAGCTGCAGCAGAGGTGTGGAAATAGTGCTATTGTTCTGACATCTGACTGATTCAACAAATCTGATCAGTATTCTTCATTCACCAAGCAAATCATTTAGTTTTTGCAAGGTATTTAAAGTTAGTAGTCTAGTAGACATCAGACATGGAGTTAGGAAAGCCTATGCGCTAGTTATACTACTTGGTTCGTGGTCAGCCCTGGTTACAGAGACGGCTTGATTAAGAAATTAATTACTTTGTTATATATACTTTGAACCGGAGGTAGTACATATAATAATGTGTCGTGTTAACATTTTTTTTACACAAAGAGGAAAGTTTGTAAGTATTGCAACTAATGTGAAACAGCCCAAAATGGAAACTGTTGCAACTAAAGAGAAAGAGATGTAGTAGATAAATTTAAGTAGGTTAATAAGCTGCTTCAGACACCCTCTTATAAACCTTCCTTTTCCGAATGCCATCATCTTTAAACCTCAAGTTTCTTGTATACACATTATCATTCCTCCTAAATAATTATCAATACGTACCCATATAAAGGATTATAATTTCTCTGATCTTGCAATTTATAAATTGATAAAGTAGTTTTTTCTTTTTTCTCTCATCATAATAACATTAGTTAGTTCGAATAAAATAAGATTTAATAAGTTTTATATAATTCTAATCCAATCTCATACAATTCATTCCTTTTCAATCCATCTTAATCCATTCTAATCCTGCGAAAAGAACACACCCTTAAATCCTCAGTCACGGTTAGATTAATTAGTTAAATAATTAATCAAAATATAAGCCCACTTTTAATTCTTTATACTCCGTATCTAAATTTTTTTTTTTTTTTTGCCAACACCATCATCTTTTATTTTATTTTATTTTATTTTCCCGCCAAAACAACCTCCACAATATACGAGTGGTTGTTCAATTTGAGTGGAATCAACACACACCTTGGTCATCTTGATCTCTCCTTTAATCAACTAAGAGGCCCACTTCCAAGTGCATTAGGAAACCTACATTCTCTTTCATATCTTGACCTCTCCTATAATCATTTAGAAGGGTCATTTCCTAAGACAAATATTTCAAACAGAAAGCCTCTCACACATCTTGATCTCTTATTCAATAATTTTCAATCATTTCCAAAAACAGTTGACCAAATAAAGCATTAGTGTATTTGGATCTGAGTTATAACCAAATATGGGGTTCAGTTCCTCCAAGATTAAGGTACTTGTACTTGGGAAATAACACAGCATTAACACTCAATATCCGTGTTGATTGGGTTCCTCCATTTCAGCTTAGATACAATAATATCTTTGAGCAACTGCAGTTTGGGGCCTTTGTTTCCAAAGTGGATTGTGACCCAAACAAATTACACATTCCTTGATTTAAGCGTTAACAACATTAAAGGTGTCATACCAATATTTCCAAGTAGCATATTATCATTACTCTTAAATAACAACAATTTTTCTAACCTTGGTCCCTTCTAATTTTGTCCAAGAGTGCAGCCAAACTTGATGTATCCTATGTTGACCTTTCAAACAACTTGTTGTTTGGGGAACTTCCGGATTGTTGGATAAATTTTCCTAGACTAGCAATCCTCCGCTTAGAAAACAATAGGCTTTATGGTGTTATACCATGTTCCCTTGCTTACTTGACAGGCGAAATAATTCCATTAGTGGAGGCATGCACAGATTATTAGTAGAGAACTTGACGACGTCCTTGGCTATTCTCGAACTTGGCCATAACTCATTGAATGGGCAAATACCACGTACCATCAATTGGAAACCATTTTGAAAGCCTTAGTTTATTGAATCTACAAAACAATAAGTTTGATGGAGTAATACTAGCAAGCCTTTGCCAACTGTCCTTTCTCCAAACCTTGGATCTTTCGGTTCCATTCCAAAATGCATGAGTAATTTTAGTGCCATGCAAAATGAGACAGACTTTTTTCCTTCACAAACTTATGAATATGGTACCAGAAATCTTTATGAGTATATTATTGACACCGCAATGCTTATGTAGAATAATAGAACGGAAAGGAGTTTTATTGGGGATACATTGGGCAATCCTGGGCTTTGTGGCTTGCCACTCCCAAAATGTTCATGGGATCGTTCACCAAACAATTCTCCAGCAATTGACAACAATAATGTCAGTCACCGTGATGCAAAGGAAAGCGATGATGACATTGACTTTGTCCTGGGGTTGTGCATTAGTGTGGTACGTACTTGGATTTATTGACAACAATTCTCCAGCAATTGACAATAATCTAAGATTATTACACTTTTTGATCTAAATATGCATACCTAGTAAATACGAAGTGTGATATCTATTATTTCCCCTTCCTTTCAGAGTTTCAGTTGGATCAACCTGAGCAGGGTGATATAAGTTGAGCTTCATAAGCTCTAAGTATTGGAGTCGAACTATATTGATATAGCAGAGTTGCTGAGATTTTCGATATTTAGGCCCTGTTCTCCTCGTCTTATTTTTACTTATTTTCAGCAAAAATAAGTTCAGTTCGGCAAAAATAAGTTCAATTCAGTAAAAATAAGTTCTGTTCAGCAAAAATCAATTTCAATCCTTAATAAATTGTGAACGATTTCAGCAAAAATAAGTTCAGATAAGTAAAAATAAGTTCAGTTCAACAAAAATAAGTTTGGTTTAGCAAAAATAAGACGAGGAGAACAATGCCTTAGTGTTACAAGAGGTGGGCTCTTGCTATTATTGTACTATTTGGATGTCATAAAATAAGGAACTCTTTGAGACGTTGAGAGTCTTCATGAGTGCGTACTTGCGTTGTATATATGAATATACATACATACATACATATATATATATATATATATATTAAGTATGTCTCTAATATTTGTTGCAGAGTATGATTCAGTATCTCAGTGGATGGTTTTGCTTCTGTTTGCTATATGTCATCTCAAATTACTAAGCATAGGTGTTTATGTTTTGGATTCAGTTTATATTACTTCCGCAGATGTAGTGGCTGAGAAGTTGGGCTAGCCCAAGCCCAAACCCAAGCCCAAGAAGATAGGAAAAAGGCTCAAGCCCAAACTTATTAACATGACTAACTTAATCATTACCAATTACCATGATGCATACACTCTAACACTAGCAAGCCCACACAACAACAGATAAGATGCATCATGCATGCTCATTTTCGTATGCTTAATAATAATGTGGAGTACTTATTCCGATTTTTGTTAGTCGTAACATTTTAACATCATGGATTTAAAGTCTTAAGTACTCTGTACTACTTACATGTTAGGAGAAATGATAAACCATTACTCCATTAGTTAATAATGAATTGTGATTTGTGGAGTCCAAATGCGGCGTTAAAATGTTAACATAATAACATATCGTCTATCTTTTGTTCAATTGTTTGTATGGAACGAAATGGAGGAGAAAATAAGGGAAATAAATATCTCGTATTTGTATGGAGAACGAAGGGGAGAAAGAGGAATGGATTCCTTCATATTTGGAGAAATTGGGAAGGAAAAAATTGTTATTAGACTAAATAATGACTAAAGGTCTGTTTATTTTAATTGAAAACAGTTAAATTGAACTGAACTGATTGGAGCTGAACTGAAAGTTTGTTTATGAAGGCTGTTAACTTCCATAACTGACTGTCCACCATGTATAAATATAATTGCTCGTTAACTTCCATTATCTGTGTGAATAAAAATTCACAAACTACTTTTCTTGTTGACTAAGTAACTAACCAACTTAAATAATTTCCTTTCATATTCATTAAGCTATTGGTCAATCAAACTGATCATAATATTCCAATTAAATCTCGAAGAATTTATATTTTTAAAAACTTGGAATGTCAAAATAATATAAAATCATACTTCTAATACAAATTTGTCATGCATGTCAATTCACAATCCAATCAAGCTCACAACATGACATAAAAGCTCAACCAAGCATATATTCTAATTTTCATGTTTGTCTTTAGTACTTATGTACCTTATAAAGTAGTGGTGATCCACCACAACTCCTTAAATTTGACTATTTCGAATTTTCTTACATAGAGAAAAACGAAGCTAAATTAAAACCTTGTTGACTAAGTTCTACAACAACTCTAAACTAACTTTTTACATTGAAAACTTGTCCCAAACATTCCCTATACTGTCTCTAATCAATTCCATACCTTGCTTTAATTTTACCATTGCAAAACACTTGATTTTTCGTAATTTTCCAAAAATGGCAGCTTTGTAAACTTTCTTAAAATCACTCTAAAACCTTTCTAAATATCATATTTTAATCATAAAACACTATAGTCATGTCCTAAGATCAATATACAATACTTAGATGCATTAAAATTAATTATAATTTACTATATTACATTTTATTATTTTTATTGGGCATAAATAAGTGTTAGTAAAAACTTACATCTTTGTTTATTCATCTAAAACTCATAAAAACATCATATATTCATCATAAAACTCTTTTACAATCCACTAACAGCATTATGAAACAAATCTATGCTTTAGAATAATTTTTCATAAACCAAAACATTGTTCACAATATTTATTCTATTGATTTTCATGGTTACAAAATTTGGACAGCAGT
The DNA here is from genome assembly GCA_016808085.1 of Suaeda aralocaspica. NCBI lineage: Eukaryota > Viridiplantae > Streptophyta > Magnoliopsida > Caryophyllales > Amaranthaceae > Suaeda > Suaeda aralocaspica. Next base: position 112,808 of record PYUH01004040.1, read on the forward strand.
ATAATTTATGTTTAAAGCATTTAAAAAAAATCTAAACTTCATAAAATCACCATAAATTCACCCAACAACAATTCATGATCATAATATTGAAGTTTAAGTCATTAAAACCCTATAAAAATCAAGAATTTCATAATTTTATAAACCCAAATCTAAAATTTTATGAACAACAAATAAATTGAGGCTTTAAAATTAATCATAACTTCATAAAACATAATTGAAAATTATAAAACATGATTAATCATAAATATAAATATGAATTTGCAAGATTGTATCAAAAAGCAAAGGAGAAGAATTTTTTTGTATAAAGTTTCAAAAAATACCATAATAAGGGAGGAGGGTGGCGCACGGTGGCCCACGGCGACCGGCCATTGGGCAGACGACGGCGAGGCTCCGACGAACAAAAGCGACGAAAGTTTTTTTTTCCTTCGGAAATTTCCAAACAAAACTTTTTTTTTGAATCCTAAATCACCAAGTTACAAAATAAATCTGAAAATTAGGGTTTTAAGGGGTATTTATAGGCCCCAAAGTAGGATTTGGTGCAATTCCATACATACCCTTAATTCTTGAAAATACTTTTATGCCCTTGTTTTAAAATAATTTAGGAAACTCTAAAAATTATATTTTTAGAAACTTCTCAAAATTTTTAATAAAACATAAAATATTATTTATAAACACAATAATTATTTTGATTAAAATTTATTAAAATTCTTTTGTTTAATATTCTTATTGAATATAATTTCTCAATAAAAAATATTAAAACATACGTATAAAATACGAAAATAACTCCTTAAAATACATGAAAATATGGGGTATTACAGCTAAATTCTTGAGCAATTGTCTTACTTGTCAAAAGATGAAATTTGAACATAAATAACCACAAGGAGAGGTCCAACCACTTAAAATACCATGATGGAAGTGGGATTGCATATCAATGGATTTGGTAACCTGCTTGCCAAAGTCGAGAATCAAAATGATACCATATGGGTCGTGGTGGATAGTCTTACTAAGTCAGCGATGTTTAAATCTATGAAGGAGACTTGGAGGATGGAACAACTTGCAAAGGCTTACATAAAGCATGTTGTGAGACTACATGGAGTTCCAAAGGATATTGTGTCAGATAGGGATTCTAGGTTTTTTTCGAAATTCTAGGAAAGTGTTCAGGAGAACTTTAGTACAATGTTGAAAATGAGTACAGCTTTCCATCCAACAACTGTTGGACAAATAGAGAGAATCATACAAACTTTAGAGGACATGCTAAGAGCTTGTATAATGGATTTTCAAGGAAATTGGGAGTATTTTTTAGATTTGATTGAGTTCTCGTACAACAACAGTTACCATGCAAGTATTGGCATGGCACCTTTTGAAGCTTTGTATGAAAGGAAGTGCAGAAGTCCCTTATGTCGGAGTGGCATAAGTGAAACAGTGATTCTAGGGCCTCAATTGATTGAAGAAACTATCAATAACGTGAGAGTGATATAAGCAAAATTCAAGCAGCTCAGGATACACAGAAGTCTTATGCAGACCAAAAGCGTCAAGAAGTTATGTTTGAAATTGGTGATAAGGTGCTACTTAAAGTATCACTGATGAAAGGTGTAATGAAGTTCGGAAAGAAGGGAAAATTGAGCCCAACATCTATCGGACCCTATGAGATCTTGCAAAGGATTGGAAAGGTTGCCTATAAGCTAGCATTACCAATGGAGTTGAGAAAAGTTCACAATGTCTAGCATGTGTTTCAACTAAGCAAGTACGTTCTGGATGAGTCACATGTGTTACAACCTGAAACAATATAGTTAGACTAAAGTTTAACCTATGAAGAGAAACAGAATGCTTGATAGTAAAGTTCGAGATACTCGTAGAAAAGGTGTTAAAATAGTGAAGGTGTTGTGGTCTAACCTAGAAACTGAATAAGGTACTTGGGAAACTGAAGATATGATGAGATAAAAGTACCTAGAGTTATTTCAGGTTAGTAGATAGAGTTACGGGGATGTAACTCGATTTTTAAGAGGGGTAGAGTGTGATATAATTTCGCGCGTTTTTACCCTAAATTTTTCCAAATTTTATGTCTTATATGAAAGTATTATGTTTGTTTATTAAAAGTTGTCAATGAAAGGTTGAGTTAAATGTCTAAAGTCTACAACAACTTAGGATAAAAATGAAAAGTTTTATAGTAAACGTAGTCTCTATTCAAGTTCCATACAATAATTTACATAAAGTTTCGGGACGAAACTTCTTTTAAGGGGGGGAGACTGTAATACCCCATATTTTCACGTATTTTTGAGGAATTAATTTTTATTCTATGTACGTCTTTAAAATTTTTATTGAGAATTTAAGCTCAATAAAGAAAGAAATTTAAATTGATTTTAATTCAAAGTAATCATTTTATGTTTATAAATAATATTTCATGTTATTTTATGTTTTATGAAATATTTTGAAAAAGTTTCTAAAAATGGAATTTTTAGAGTTTTCTAAATTGTTTTAAAACAAGAGCATACAAGTAGTTTCAACCATTAAAGGTATTTATGTAATTGCACCAAATCATACTTGGGGGCCTATGCATACACCTTAAAACCCCATAATTTCAGATTTAAATTGCAATCTATAGTTTTAGGATTTCAAGAAAAAAAATTTCGAAAAAAAAAAAAAGAAAATCGAAAAAACATTTCTGAAATTAAAAAAAAAAACTGCAGCGTTCCCTTCTTCATCTGTTTTCACCCCTTCGCCACCCTTTCGCCGGCGCCTCCCTTGCTGCAGCCGCCGACCACCCTTCGCCAGCTACTTCCTCCCCTCTTTGGTAATTTTCGAACATCTTTATAAAAAAAATTCTTATTCTTTTCTTTTTAATTCAATCTTGCAAAATTCATGTTTTCAATTATGACTAATCATGTTTTTATAGTTTTAATCATGTTTTTAGAAAGTTATAATTATGCTTAAAGTATGAATAATATTTAGTTGATCATGAAATTTTAAATTTGGGTTTATGGAATTATAAATTTCATGATTTTAGGGTTTTTAATGATTTAAACTTCAATATTATGATCATGAATAGTTGTTGGGTGAATTTACGATGGTTTTATGTAGTTTAGATTGATTTTAAAGAGTTTAAAAGTTGTTTTATATTGCTGTCCAGTTTTTATAGTCATGAAAACCAATAGTAAAAATATTATGAACATGTTTTACCTTATAAAAAATTATTCTAAAGCATAAATTTGATGTATAATGATAATAATAGATTGTAAAAGAGTTTTATGCATGATTTATGATGTTTTGATGAGCTTTAAGGAGTTTTGATTAATTAAACAAAGCTCTGAATTTTTATTATTACGTGTTTATAACTTAATAAAAATAGTAACACGTGAAATAAGTAGTCTTAATTATTTTTAATGCATCTAAATATTGTATGATAATCCTAAGACATGACTATAGTGTTTTATGATCAAAATATGATATTTAGAAGGGTATTTAAGTGTTTTTAAGAAATTTATTAAAGCTGCCATTTTTGGAAAATTACTGAAAATCAAGGATTTCGCAATGGAAAAATTAAAATAAAGTATGGAATTGAATAGAGACTATATAAGGAATGTTTTGGACAAATTTCCAACATAAAAAGTTAGATTAGAGTTGTTATAGAAGTTAGTCAATAAGGTTTAATTTAGATTCGATTTTTCTCTATGTAGGAGATTTCGAGTTAATTGACTTCTAGAAGTTGTGGCGGATCACCACTAAAACACAAGGTACGTAAGTACTAAAGGCGGTTATAGAATTAGAGTTCATGCTTGGTCGATGATCTTGTACGCAATATGACATTGACGTATTTTGGAGGACAAATAGAGAGAACCATACAAACTATGGAGGACATGCTAAGAGCTTGTATAATGGATTTTCAAGGAAATTGGGAGGATTTTTTAGGTTTGATTGAGTTCTCGTACAACAATAGTTACCATGCAAGTATTGGCATGACACCTTTTGAAGCTTTGTATGGAAGGAAGTGCAGAAGTCCATTATGTCGGAGTGACATAAGTGAAACAGTGATTCTAGGGCCTCAATTGATTGAAGAAACTACCAATAAGGTGAGAGTGATATAAGCAAAAATTCAAGCAGCTCAGGATACACAGAAGTCTTATGCAGACCAAAAGCGTCAAGAAGTTGTGTTTGAAATTGGTGATAAGGTGCTACTTAAAGTATCACCGGTGTAATGAGGTTCGGAAAGAAGGGAAAATTTAGCCCAACATATAACGGACCCTATGAGATCTTGAAAAGGATTGGAAAGGTTGCCTATAAACTAGCATTACCAATGGAGTTTAGCAAAGTTCACAATGTCTTGCATGTGTTTGAACTAAACAAATATGTGCTAGATGAGTCACATGTATTACAACCTGAAACAATAGAGTTAGACTAAAGTTTAACCTATGAAGAGAAACCGAATACTTGATAGTAAAGTTCGGGATACTCGTAGAAAAGGTGTCAAAATAGTGAAGGTGTTGTGGTCTAACCAAGAAACTAAAGAAGCTGCTTGGGAAACTGAAGATATGATGAGAGAAAGTACTTAGTAGACAGAGTTATGGGGACGTAACTCGATGTTTAAGGGGGGTAGAGTGTGATATAATTTCGAGCGTTTTTACCCTAAAACTTTTGCAAGTTTTATGTCTTTTATGACAGCTTTATGTTTGTTTATTAAAAGTTGTCAATGACAGGTTGAGTTAAATGTCTAAAGTCTACAACAAACTAGGATAAAAATGAAAAGTTTTATAGTAAACGTAGTCTCTATTCAAGTTCCATAAAATAATTTACATAAAGTTTCAGGACGAAACTTCTTTTAAGGAGGTTTTCTGTAATACCCCATATTTTCACGCATTTTTAAGGAATTAATTTTACATTCTATGTATGTCTTTAATATTTTTATTGAGAATTTAAGCTCAATAAAGAAAGAAATTTAAATTAATTTTAATTCAAAGTATCATTTTATGTTTATAAATAATATTTCATGTTATTTTACGTTTTATGAAATATTTTGAAAAAGTTTCTATAAATGGAATTTTCAGAGTTTTCTAAATTGTTTTAAAATAAGGGCATACAAGTAATTTCAACCATTAAGGGTATTTATGTAATTGCACAAAATCATACTTGGGGGCCTATGTATACACCTTAAAACCCCAAAATTTCAGATTTAAATTGCAACCCATAGTTTTAGGATTTCAAGAAAAAAAATTTCGAAAAAAAAATAAAATCAGAAAAACATTTCTGAAAGTTAAAAAAAAACTGCAGCGCCCCCTTCTTCATTTGTTTTCTCCCCTTCCCCACCTTTGTGCCAGAGCTCCCTCGCCGGCGCCTCCCTTGCTGTAGCCGCCGGCCACCCTTCGCCGGCCACTTCCTCCCCTCTTTGGTAATTTTCGAACATCTTTATAAAAAAAAAATTCTTCTTCTTTTCTTTTTAATTCGATCTTGCAAAATTCATGTTTTCAATTATGACTAATCATGTTTTTATAGTTTTAATCATGTTTATATAAAGTTATGATTATGTTTAAAGTATGAATTTATTTAGTTGATCATGAAATTTTAAATTAGAGTTTATGAAATTATAAATTTCATGATTTTAGGCTTTTTAATGTTTTAAACTTTAATATTATGATCATGAATAGTTTTTGGGTGAATTTACGATGGTTTTATGTAGTTTAGATTGACTTTAAAGAGTTTAAAATTTGTTTTATATTGCTGTTCAGTTTTTATAGTCATGAAAACCAACAGTAAAAATATTATGAACATGTTTTACCTTATAAACAATTATTGTAAAGCATAAAATTGATGTATAATGATGATAATAGATTCTAAAAGAGTTTTATGCATGATTTATGATGTTTTGATGAGCTTTAAGGAGTTTTGATTAATTAAACAAAGCTCTGAATTTTTATTATCACGAGTTTATAACTTAATAAAAATAGTAACACGTGAAATAAGTAGTCTTAATTATTTTTAATGCATCTAAATATTGTATGATGATCCTAGGACATGACAAATAGTGTTTCATGATCAAAATATGATATTTAGAAGGGTTTTAAAGTGTTTTACAGAAATTTACTACCTCCGATAACTATTGTTAACATAGGTAGTATTAAAGCTGTCATTTTTGGAAAAATATTGAAAATCAAGGATTTCGCAATGGAAAAATTAAAGTATGGAATTGAAAAGTGACCATATAAGAAATGTTTTGGACAAATTTCCAACATAAAAAGTTAGTTTAGAGTTGTTATAGAAGTTAGTCAATATGGTTTTAATTTAGATTTGATTTTTCTCTATGTAGGAGATTTCGAGTTAGTTGACTTCTAGAAGTTGTGGCGGATTACCACTCCAACACAAGGTACGTAAGTACTAAAGGCAGTTATAGAATTAGAGTTCATGCTTGGTCGATGATCTTGTACGTTATGTATGTAAATATAAGTTGTTGTTTGATTTACTTGAGTTGACATGCATGAGAAAGTTTATGAAAGTATGAAAAGCATGATTTTATATTGTTTTGACATTCCAAACCTATAGTAATATAAATTCTTCATGATTAAATTAGAATTTTAAATTTATTGTTAAAGTTGGCTAATAGCTTGATAAAGAAAAAAGGAAGTTAGTTAAGTTGATTAGTTACTTAATCAACAAGAAAGGTAGTTTGTGATTTTTTATTCACATGATTATTAGAAGTAATGAGCAAATATTTATATCACATAGCCACTCACATTTTAATGTGTGGACAAGAAGGCGATTAGTTAGCCACTCACAGTTAATGTGTGGTAAAGGAAGTTTAGTTTAATTAAATGACATACAGAATTAATTTTTTTAGAATCACTTTAAATCAAATATAATTAATATTATATATGGCTTATTTGATTCTATGCATATTTCTATGTGATGTTGTGTGTGTACTTACGTACCTTGTGTTGTATGGAACAATGATCTATGACTTCTAGTTGGGGTGCAAGACGTTGTACTGTTTAATATTTTTAATGCGCTCGAATTCCGTCACTTTATGTGACATAAGTAATACCTTCTTGGAGTTGCTCCCAAGTTGGTGCCCAATAGGGTGATTTTAAAGGAAAGGAAACCCGCTCGATGCAAAATCCAAAGTTTCAAAATAATAAATATTTTGTTTAAGTTGAGTCTATGCACAGGTGAAGAGCTGTCAATGGTAAGAGTATGTACGTTGATTAATATGGCTTATTTTGCTTTGATCATGTTTGCATAGTCTTTGATATTTATGTACTCAGCTTTGCTGATTGTTTGTTTTGTATGCATGGCTTTGTCTTTGCCTTGGCCCTACGATGACCCCCTTGATGGCGAGTAGTTGTCTAGAATAAGAGAAAGCTACATGTACAAGTGGGCATAAGTCATTCATGCTGGGATGGAGTGAGAGTGCTTGCATCGTAGTTTCGTAGTTTTCTTAGTTTATTTGCTTTTGGAGTTAATAGTTATCGATTGTTTGATGTTGATTCATATTCTGAAGTTTAAAGTTTATTTGGTTTTGAAGGGCCATTAATATGGTTCCAAATTGTAATAAAGTTTAAAGTTGGTTTTTGTTTGATTTTAATTTTGGGTTGTCTTGAGTTTATTTTAAAGATTGGTTTTGAGTTTTAAAGTGATTTTGGTTTTTAAAACTTCCGCTGTAGTACTTTGATAAATGCCTTAGCCATTATCATGGTGGCGGTAATGCTTCGGTTTTTCCTAGTTATTTAGAAGTTTTAATAACTAATATTCTTTATTATTTATAATATGTTTCCGGAAAATCTAGAGAAGGAAGTTAGGAAAATCTAGGGTGTTACACCAAGATAGTCCGAGACTGAATTCAATTGTTCCCGAGATTTGAATAAAGTGTTTTGACTTGCTTTCGAAATAACTTGAACCTAAGGGAAGGAACGACCATAATTAATCTGAATTAAAATAACCTGAACCTGATTGGATCAACTTAGGGCCTGTTTACTTCAGCTTAAAATCAGTTTAGTTCAGTTCAACTCAATTTAGTTCAGCTCAGCTCCGTTCTTCTTTTATTTTTATAATTATTATTTTTGCTAATTAATTTGTTGTTAATATTATTTATTTGTAATATTATTTATTCAAACTATTATTATTGTTGTCGTTGTTGTTATTTTGTACTTGACTTTATTTTGTTCATAATATTATTATTGTGTTCATAAATATTTATGATACCTTAATCATCATTTTTTTGTTTCATATATATAATATATATATTATATATACATTTATTAATTTATCATTTTGAAGAAAAAAAATATTAGGGAACTACCCTTTAGCAAATGAAATAAAAATATAAGTGAAATATTATTTAGAAAAATATTATTATACCACACGTCATAAGTTGATTACCATTCACCAAAAAATATGAAGATGTATTATTGATTTTTATTTCATAAAATATAAACTACCAATAACTTTTTTTTGTTTAATTATTAGTAGATCAATATCAAAATTATTATTATATCATTACTCTATAGTTAAAAATCATTAAAAATCCGTAATTAAAAATTAATAGTCATAGTCAATCCATAAAATTCATAGTAAAAATCAATAATTATAATCAAAAATCAATGGTAAAAATGAATAATCAATAGTTAAAAATCAATAATCCATAATTGAAAATCATTAATCTATAATAAAAACTTGAAGTTCAGTTCAATTCAATACAACTCCAATTAGTTCAGTTCACCTGTTTTCAGATGAAGTAAACAGGCCCTTAAACCTACACTGCCAACCCGAATTAACACCCCTACCCACATTGGGCTATAGAGATGATACATTTTTAATGCATCGTAATAAAAACTTAATTTTTTCACTAGTACCCCTCTAATGTAGGAAAATTTGTTGGTGTTTATAGGTAGAATTATTGAAATTATCAGCCCCTCAATTCCTACATCCTAAATTAGTAGTAGCCTATAATTGGGCAAAAACTGAAGCGCAAAATTTGGAGGATAACTCAGTAATGACTCGTAACAAAGTAACGACATCCAGTTATACATTGTGATGCTAACTCTTTGCCACATCACCTTTTATCTCTTATTTTTGTATTACTATTTTATTTTAAAATTTAATAAATCTCAATCCACATTATTTTTTTGAAGGGAATCTCAATCTATAACAACAACAAGAAAATTAAAAACTCTATTGTATACTAGTATTTAATTGAAAGCGTGCAAGTAAATTACCATATAATGTGCGAAAAAAATAAAAAAGTATTAGGAAAAAATGAAACAGAAACCATTGGTTCACCAATGAATTGTCATCCATTGTTGAAGAAGAATAATTATGGTGGAAACAATTTCAATCATGGGTTTTCGCAACCTCAAATTCAAACATTGGGTGCTATGTGCGAAGCAATTATTCCTCCAATCTCAACATCCTCTTCTTTTGCTCAAGACTATAGTAATCATAAAAAATATGATGGTATTCTTCCTTTTCTTTGCCAAACTGCTTCTTCATCATCTATCCCCGATGAGGTGCGTAGTTTTTTATTTTATTGTTTGTTGCTGTGATTACTAAAAATTAGCACATTGTTTGTACTGAGCAAAAAATTGGACGAGCTTAATATCAATGTGCCTATGTTTTTTTATTTTATTTAAATAATAAAATTAACCAAGGAACTTTTATCAATCAATGATAGTGGATTTTATTTATTATGATATGATGTGATATGATATGATGAAAAGTTGCTTAGGTATTGTTTTATCCATGATAATATTATTATTATTTTGTCTTTTTTTAGTCTGAGCTATTTTAATATGATACAGATAAACACTCCTATGATATACTAAATTAATAATATGATATGATGATACAAATTTAGTGTGATATGATATATCTTTGTGATGATATGATGCTAAATAATATATAAACAATTGTAATATGATGTACTTTATTTATGATAAAATGTTATATACATGAATTTAATAACGAAACAAAAAAACACAATGGGGGGCACATTCGAGAATATGTTATTTGCTTCTCCGTTTTATTTATACACGATAGTCAATGTAAATTTTGTAACGCTTTATATCTTTAATTTTATATTTATAAAAATTATAAAAACTTGATATTTTAGCATAATAAATCAAGACGAATCAAACAAGACGCATATAAATATAGTTTTACTTACTTATGCCCAAATTCAAAACGTAGTGAATAAATTGAGACGTAGGGAGTAATAGATTAGATGTTGATGAATAATTATTATATGTTAGAAAACTTTGAAAAAATTATGGTGCTTACTTAGGATCACAAAATGTAAAACAACAAGGAACCTTCGAGGCGTGAGATCATTATCCAAAAAACAATATTTCGACCATACAAGAAACCACGGGTTCACGAAATTTGTTTTTGAGATACAACGAAGAACAATTACAAATATGCGTTCTATATTTGTAATTCAATGGAAATCAGAATTTTATTAGTTGTAGTGATAAATTTTTTCAGAGAAAAATAAACTTTGATGCATAAGAATGAGAGAATCTATATGAATTTATGTTTTTTACTTCTCCATCCAACCATATATACATAATATATGTATAAGCATGAAAGAACACAAAGATAAACATCAAAAACTTCCAAAGTACGGATCAAAACCGCTAAGTAACTGCAAAAACGCTCCAAGCTCGCGAGGTGCGACCAGGCGTCGCGAGGTGCGACCAGACCGTCACAAGGTGGGACGAGTCTCTGACCTCCTTGGCAGTTTTTTTGCTTCGCAAGGTGCGAGCTCCTTGTCGTGTGGTGCGACGAGCTTCTGCCTCAATGTTCGCGATTCTCTTCTTCAACCTTGATACTACTTAGCTTTGGTGTTTATACTTTGTTATGCTTTGATTCTTTAATTGATACAAACCAGCTTATCCTTATGTATCAATCAAAGAACTTTGATTTAATCAAATATATACTCTAAATTATTCAACAATCCTCCCCCATTTAGAGTATATAACTATGATTATTGCATTTACATCATCATTACAACAACAATCATATGCATAAATGAAAGTGTACAAAGACTTGAACTTCACTTAGTATAATACACATTACAAGTATCTATATCCACTTGGTGACGATTAACATTTGAACCAAGTAATACTTAATTGAAACTTGGAGATATTATACACATAAGATCAACTTCTAATTTTCATTATTTACTTGACACTTTAAAGCCATGTGTCCGTATCTATTTATAAGTACATCAAAGCCATGTCCAATAGCTTCTTGAAGCGGCTAAACTTCGCACTTATATAGGTAAATCTCTCATAAATCATGATCCTGTGATTAAGCACAATATCAAGAGATTTATTAAGAAAACACAACCTCTTAACACCACAGTATAGTGAACTTACCTTGGATGAATTAACAAGTTCTCAATCATCAAATAAAGAATTTAATTTTGTTGAACTTAAGACCCAATATCTTATTGGGCGTTAAGTTAAGATTTCTTTATTTGTGATTTCAAAGGGCTCCAATCCTAAGCCGATTGTCATCCTCTTAACTATATCTCTAGCTAATGGTTTTGTAAAACAATAAGCTAGATTGTACATAGTCCGTACATAATCAATAGTGATAACACTATTCTTGATAAGTCCTTTAATATAACTGTCTTACACCAATATGTCTTGACTTACCATTATAAACTTGACTATACGCATTTGCCAAAGCAGGTTCATTGTCACAATGTGTCGCAATGGGCGATATTGGTGTTGGGAATAATGGTATATCAAACATGAGATCTCTCAACCATTCAGCTTCTTTACCAGTTGCATGCATTGCAATGAATTCAGAAATCATTGTAGAATCTGCAATACAAGTTTGTTTCTTTGAAGCCCAAGAAACAACATCGCCCCCATAAGGAAACACCCATCCACTTGTGGAAGAATGGTCTCTATTGGAAATCCAACTCGCATCAGAATATCCTTCTATTACCGAAGGATAACCCTTGTAAGATAAACCATAGTCAATGGTTTTCCTCAAGTACCTAAGCAAACGACGAATAGCTTACCAATGTTGCAGACTAGGATTACTAGTAAATCTACTCAATTGAGCTTCCGCAAAAGCAATATCTGGCCTTGTACTCGTCATTCCATATATTAAACTACCTATGACCTTACCCTTGCATACTCCAACTGTGATATTGCATTACCATGATTAGGTAATAACTTAACACTTGGATCCATAGGAGTAGATGCAAGAGAGGTATCATTACCATTGAATTTCTTGAGCACTTTCTCAATATAATGAGATTGTGTCAAAATTAACTTATTATTATCTCTCTTAATCTTTATTCCTAAAATGACATCCGCTTCTCCCATATCTTTCATGGAAAACTTTGTACTAAGGAATGAGTTAGTCATCTCAACTTGTGACAAATCAGTTCCAAAGGTCAACATGTCATCAACATATAGACAAATTATGACACCTTGACCATTGTCATCAAATTTGCTATAAATACACCTGTCCGAACTACTCAAATTATACCCATGAGAGAGTATAATTTCATCAAAGTTTTGATGCCATTGTTTTGGTGCTTGCTTTAGCCCATATAAAGACTTTATTAATTTGCAAACCTTATGCTCTTGATTCTTTACAACAAACCCTTCCAGTTGTCTAATGTAAACCTCTTCTTCAAGCTATCCATTCAATAATGCAGTCTTAACATCCATGTGATTGATTACAAGCTTATGTATAGCTTCAATAGCTATCGTCATCCTTATTGAGGATATCCTTGCAACAGGTGCATATGTGTCAAAATAATCAACACTAGGTTTTTGAGTAAAACCTTGTGCCACTAGCCTGGCTTTGAACTTTTCTATAGTTCCATCTATCTTCTTTTTCTTTTTGAAGATCCATTTGCACCCAATTGGTTTACATTTGGGAGGTAAATCAGCTAAGATCCATGTATTATTCCCCATGATGGAATCCATTTCATCATTAATAGCCTCCTTCCAAAAAGGAGAATCTCAAGACTCTATAGCCTCCTTGTAAGTTAAAGGATCATCTTCCACATTGAAAACATATGGAAATTGAGTCAAAACATTGTCTCTTAATCCTTCAATCAAATACACATGAAAATCCGGGCCAAAATATTTTTCTTTTCTTGCCCTTTTGCTTCTTCTAGGTTGTGATGAAGTAGATACTTCATTCTCTATTTGAGATTGATCATCTAAACCTTGATCAATTGTTTCTTGATCAAATATTGGAACATTTGTACTTGGAGTTACATCCGTTGGTCTTGAAATTAATGAAAATCTAGTTTCATTAAAAATTGCATCTTTAGACTCTATGGTGGTATGAACCGACCAAAAGTCATTTTGTTCAATTACATGAAACCTATAGGATTTGCTATGTACCGCATATCCTATAAAGATGCATTCAACTCCTTTTTCACCCAACTTTTTACGTTTGGGTTCCGGCACTTTAACAATTGCCCTACAACCCCAAACTGTGAGATGACTCAAGTTTGGTTTTCTTTTATACCATTGTTCATATGGGGTTACCTTATTCCTTTTCATGGGAACTCAGTTTAAAATATAACAAGCTGTTAAAACAGCTTCTCCCCAATAACCATCACTTAAACCCGAATAGGATAACATAGAATTTACCATTTCTTGTAAAGTCCTATTCTTCCATTCCGCTACACCATTTTGTTGTGGTGTGTAAGCCGCGGTTGTTTCATGTATAATACCTAAACTTTGGAAATAATTTGGATCAAAGTATTCACCACCTTTTATCAGTCCTTAGCCTTTTAATCTTTTCATTAGTTTGCAATTCAACTTCATTTTTGAAGATTTTAAATTTGTCTAAGGCTTCGTCTTTAGAAAACAATAAATATATAACAAAACCGTGAATAATCATCGATAAATGTCACAATATACCTTTTGTGTTCCTAAAGAAGGTGTGCTATGAAAATCACATATATCACTATGCACCAAATTCAACAAAGATGTATCTTTCTCAACAACATTAGGAAATGGTTTTTGTGTGATTTTTGTTAGCATGCATGTATGACAATTTTCAATACTTGGATCAAAAGGAGGAATCAAAGCATGTTTAGACATAAAATACAACTTTTTATAATTAACATGTCCAAGCCTAAGGTGCCATAAAGAAGAATTATCGTTTACAACACACACACTATCTTTAATAGAATTAGAAATACTTAACTTAAGCATTCCATCACACAAATAACCAAGACCTACAAATAAACCACCCTTAGATAATACAAATTTATCGGACTCAAACACCATTTTAAAACCTAATCGATTCAAGATTGCGCTGGAAACAAGATTTCTTCTTAATTCCGGTGCATACACCACATCCCTAAGAATAAGAGATTATCCAGAACTAAACAATAACTCCACTTGTCCTTTGCCTAGAACTTTTGCTGTAGAATCATTGCCCATGTATAAGATGTCTCCATTTTCAACCTCATTAAAGGTCTTGAATAAAGACTTATCTTTACATACATGCCTTGATGCTCCTGAATCGATATACCACGAACAATCATCCTGCACACAAAGGATTTCGGAAATCACACACACATAATTCATAAAATTATTAAGTGTAAATTGTGCACAAGTTGTACCTTGTTTGTTTTGGGATTGTCTAGCATTGCCCTTTCCCTTTTGAGCCTTTCGTTTGCTCATCTTTTTCTTCCAAATAGTGCAGTCCTTCTTATAATGACCGGGCTTACTGCACTCCCAACAAGCACGAATTGGCTTTTCACCATCAACTTTTGGTTTCTTGCCCTTGTCATCATTTGAGTTATTACTCCTTTTCTTAGGATTAGAATAATCTTTGGACTTTCCATCTTCAATCAAATTAATGGAAAAAGAACTTGGATTTGCATCCTTTTGTCCATCTTGAAGACGAATTCCCTCTTCAATTAGAAGATGGGCACTCAAATCTTCAATATTCATATCATCTTTCTTATGTTTTAGAGTATTTCTAACATCTTTCCATGAAGGGGGTAGTTTATCAATTATTGAAGAGATAACAAAAGTTTCATCAACATTAATTCCATGTTGTTTGAAATTTCCTAAAATTCTTTGAATCTCATGGAATTGTTCCATAACCGGCCTACTATCAACCATTTTAAAATTATTAAAATTACTCACAAGAAATTTCTTTCTACTTGCATCTTCGGCCATATACTTAGACTCAAGATCATCCCAAAGAGTTTTAGCAAATTCAAAATATTGATATATATCAAATAAGTCATCGGACATACCATTGAGAATGTGATCATGACATATGTAGTCATCATTTTCCCATTTGGTTCTTCGCCTAATAGCCTCGAGTGATTCATTTTCTTCCTCCATGGGCTTTGGAGTGGTCAACACATATACAACACCAAGAGAAGTAAGAAGAAAGTGCATTTTCTTTTGCCATCTACGAAACCCAATTCCCTCAAACTTGTCAAGTTTGGAGAAATTTGTTGTCAACTCCTTGATTGTAGCCATTTTGTAAATATTGTTTTTTGATTGTTAGAAAACTTTGAAAAACTTATGGTGCTTACTTAGGATCACAAAATGTAAAACAACAAGGAACTTTCGAGGCATGAGATTATTATCCAAAAAACAATATTTCGACCCTACAAGAAAGCACGAGTGCACGTAATTTTTTTTTGAGATACAACGAAGAACAACTACAAAGATGCTTTCTATATTTGTAATTCAATGAAAATCAGAATTTTATTAGTTGTAGTGATAAACTTTTTCAGAGAAAAATAAACTTTGATGCATAAGAATGAGAGAATATATATATGAACTTATGTTTTTTTCTTCTCCATCCAACCATATATATATAATATACGTATAAGCATGAAAGAACACAAAGATAAACAGCAAAAAATTCCAAAGTACGAATCAAAACCGCTAAGTAACTGCAAAAACGCTCCAAGATCGCGAGGTGCGAGCTCCTTGTCGCGTGGTGCGACGAGCTTCTGCCTCAATGCTCGCGATTCTCTTCTTCAACCTTGATACTACTTAGCTTTGTTGTTTATACTTTGTTATGCTTTGATTCTTTAATTGATACAAACCACCTTATCCTTATGTATCAATCAAAGAACTTGGATTTAATCAAATATATACTCTAAATTATTCAACATTATATTATTGATGTATGCAATACAATTGAACCTCATCTACTATACATAAGTGGGATGGTGTGTCCTTTTCGTAATGCTTTGACAGTGCAAAAAAAAATAAAAATAAAAAAATCAATCAGCAGGGAATAATAACGTTATCATATTGTTTTTTTTAATTCCTTTGATCATACGGGTTGATATTTGGAAATCAAATTACCAATTTTTAACATGAATACATGATATTGATATCAGTGACATGAATTTCTATTGACACGAATAATTGTTTTCGTTCGGACTTTCTAATTATTCCTAGTACTATGTATCATAATTAATTTTTAGTAAGTGTATGGTTAGGTATATTGATTGATTTTTTAACTTATGTAAGGTGTGACATTTCTACAAAATACAAAGGAACTGTATATTTAAACTACCTTGTGTTCAAGGGGACATGCAAATTCATCATTTTGTGAATTCTAATTATTATGTAGTATATAAAATATAAGAAAGATATGTTAAATTTAAATAGTATATTATATCTCGCTTATTAACTAGATTAGTAAACTTCATGTAAATGACCACATGAGATGAATATTTTTGGTTCATATAACAGACTTCATTTATGGGATTCAGCTTCAATTGATTGACTAGACTAATAATGAAATCCACCTTTAGTGATAATTTGGTAATTAAGCTTACTTCGGCAACAAATTGGTAAAGAAAACTAACTCAATATGAAAAAAAGGATAAAATAAGTGTTGCTTGGATTTTTTTCCCATGTATTGTCATATATGTTTGGTTAACTATTTATTTATTTTTTTATATCAAATTATCTCTTCATGTATTCACTAGTTTAATTTTTTTATTTGTAAGCTAGCGTAATTTGTACACTACAAGTAATCTTATTACTCCATTAAATTAAGTTGATAATCATATTTGGTAAATAAAGATGGTCCACTGTCTTTCAATTTCTACAGCAACATATATTGTTCTTAAATACTTAAATTAAATTTTGTTTCGATGAAAAATAGTACTTTCACTTTCTATGTTGGATCCCTTTCAATATCTACAAGAGAAAGTATTTGTGGGGAGGCGAGCTGCTCTAGAGGACTATTAGATTTTCTTCCGACTTGAAAACTTCTCATTCTGACTTGAAAACACAACACTCTTGACTTGAATTTAAAATCAATTTAGTGACTTATAAAATATGCAATGTGGCATAATAAAAATTGTGATTTGAAAAATATCTATGTTGACTTAAAAATGATTGTCACTTACTTGAAAGTGTTTTTTTTTTTTTTTGAAATTAAATTTGTCCTCCTCTAGACCAGCTTGACTCTAGATATATATTTTCTCTTGAATATAAATTAGATGTCGTTTTCATGAAAAAGTGTAACGTTAGTTGTATAAAACCATGAATCCCTTACTCTCACGATCACAAACCAAAATAGTCTGGAATTTTAGCTAAATGTCTGTCTAAATTAGTGGTAAAAGCGTAAAACAAGCAGGATAGTTTGGAATTTTATATTAATGATTAGAATCTGAGGATAGGAAATGGGGCATAAGAAATAGAGAGGATCTTAATACAATTCTGAGTATATCTTTTTATGTGTTTGTTAGCAATTTTTCTTGTATTATTTGGTAAAATATAAATTTATTGTTACTTTTACACTGGTTGGACAGTTTAAGAAATTTGTTTTATTTTTTTCAGTAATTTGTCCGTGCTCTTTGTTTTAAGAAGTTCTGTATTTCGACTATAATTTCTTCTAATGTTTAGACTCCGTTTGTTTTGATGGAAAACACTTTTAATAGAAAATACAGTTTTAAGAAAAATAGTTTTCAATGGAAAACAAAATTGTAAAACAAGTTCCTTGTTTGTTTTAGTGAAAGGAAAATGAATTTTCATTTTTAAAAATAAGTTTTCCACCTTTGAGAAAATTAATATCCATCCCTTAGCAAAATGAACAAAAGAAAATGAGAAAATAATGAAAAATAATTTTTTTGGAAAAGTGTTTTCCTCCGAAACAAACAAACCCTTATATATCTAATCTAAGATTGTTGAGATATTTTTCGTTGGATATCATTTACCGTTTAGATCCTACTCATTGAATATCCAAAAGAATGGTTGTCATCATTTGACAATTACTGCGTATAAACAAATTAAATGATTTTTGTATTTTACTATTATATTTGAATATATATAACATATTTTTAGAATACAAACAATATTTTAATATTTATGTGTATTTGCAATCGTGTATTATATGGTTTATGAATTAGTGTATTTGCAAAACCATATACGTGTATAATACGGTATGTGAATTAGTATTTTTATACAATGTATGAAATAAAATTATATGACTTATTCTATACGATATATAAGTAAATAAATTTATTATAAATATATGGTATTGTATTTAAATACTATAAAATACGATAATCATTTAATATGTGTATTGTTGAAATTTTATTGGTTTAACCTGATAAGATTTTGGTGGCAATTTTCTTAAATGGTCATAGAAACAACCCCCATAAACAAATAGTGATGAGCAAATGCTTACATTGTGAGCTAGCTAGCAAATTATGAGAATTAATGATCCTAAGATTTTCTTAAACCACTTGAGTTATCCTTGTCACTCAAATGCTTTGCACTTTCAATGTTATAATATTGACATATCTCTTTGCATCAAACTTTTGAACAAAATTTGGAAGTGTTGAATCTCATATATATGTTGCATATGAAATTGGATTGGGCCGGTTATGATGTAAGTTGTACTGTTGTCCCATGAAGTAACCCCATACATTAATTTGTTACCGTCTAAGTGTAAGCGGTATGAAAGTATGAAACTACAAACTACAAACTACGCCCCATTCATTTTTGGTAAATTCTAATTGAAGGGTTTTTATTTCAATGGGGAAATTGAGTTACTATGACAACGTGGAAGTTACTCCATTAGGAAAATTGGTTTTAATATTAATGTTTTATATTCTTATATTGAATTGACGTTTAATTTAAGGACATGATAAGATTACTTTTATTAAAAAATAGACTTATTTATGTATATTCATCAAAAATTACTTTTACGAATAAATAAGAGTGACTATACCATGTGGCTGACTCGTCTTCATTTTCACACATCTAATTAATGTAATGTAATTCTAGGTGGCAGAAATAATAGCAAAAAGACCACTAAAAGAAGCGGTGATTCTAATAAGAGTGGTACTGAAATTGCTATCAACCAGATTAGGGACATTTTTGTTATGTGGGTGGTTGTGTTTGGATTGGAAATGGCCATTTATCCACAAGTTCTCAGAAATGAGTTTGGAAAACCGAGAAATTTTACTGCAAAAATGGTCTAAAGAAAGTTATTGGACCACCTTAAAAGTTGTGTTTTTGCTCATCAAACTTGGCGTTTGCTACATCTTCTTCTCCAGGGTAATACACTATTTTTTTTCACTCTATTTCCATAGATGCTTACGATTTTTATTATTGCTCTAAACTCAAACTTCTTTTTAAAATATTTCAGAAAATTTACTATATATTCATAACATTTAATAGTTAACGTTAGGCTTCATATAAGTCCATGCATTATTATCTTAAGATGATCATGATAATAGGTTTAAACTCATTGAATTGGGGGTCGATTTTTTAAAATCATGTCATAAGTCGTAACGGACTCTCCTCTATTTCCGTGCATGGTTTCATTTTAAGATGATCATGATGATAGGTTTAAACTCATTGGATTGGGGGTCGATTTTATAAAATCATGTCATAAGTCGTAACGGACTCCCTCTATTTCCTTGCATGGTTTTCTTACTTATCTAAACTCGTACTTCATGTGTCACTATTGTTAATCATATGATATCTAAGTTAATATGTCCAAGTATGGTGTGCCCAATTTTTTGAGGTGCATGCAAAAACAAACAATCAAAGAAGATCTTGTCTTTGAATATGAGATACTTGTCTTTTTAGTGTGTTGGAAAAGTTTTTATTATTCATAAGATATTAATGCTTAATGTTATGCTTCATATGAGTCCATGCATCACCGTTTTGAAAATGCAAGTGACACTCAAGACGGGGTGAATTGAATGTTGTGAAATTGTTGTAAATTTTACGATTGATAGAGAGAACAGTTAAGAACCAGTTCTCAAGCAGTGGAAACAAAAATGCAATAAAATAAACAACACCAAGATTTAACGAGGTTCGACTTCTAATAAGTCTACGTCCTCCACTCCCTCACTCTTTTTATCAATCTACTCGAATAACAAAAAGAATTACACTCAATCACTTATGCACCTATGCACAATATGATTCACTAACTTTCACCTATGGAAGTTCGACTCAACCTTCAACTATGAAGGTTCAAATGAAGATGATCCCAGATTAACTTCCCCAGCAAACTGAACTCACAGAATGCTCAAATTACAACACTTTGTCTCTCAATAATAATTAGCCTAAACGCTTACAAAAGAGAGTATATTAAAACCTTAATGTGATAATCGGGTTTATGCTATGAAGGTTCAAATGAAGATGATCCCAGATTAACTTCCCCAGCAAATTGAACTCACACAATGCTCAAATTACAACACTTTGTCTCTCAATAATAATTAACCTAAACGCTTACAAAAGAGAGTATATTAAAACCTTAATGTGGTAATCGGGTTTATGCTAGGTTAAGACTTAGAGAGAGAACTTTTGCAATCAGTGTTCTTTAATTTTTGTTCGTGCAAAAGTATTCAGTTTGTATGCCAGCAGATCTCCTTAAATAAGCCTTTGACTAGTATGCTATGTAATATTGCAAGAGAATATTTTCCTTAGAATTATGGCAGGGCCGGCCCGGAGGCGGGGCGAACGGGGCCCACACCCAAAATTATTAAAGGTTATGAGGTAGTTAAAAAGCATTATATATTTAACACTGAAAATATGCTTCATAAATGTAGTGTTGACTTAGTGGTGGACTTGTTAGGTTTTACTAAAAGATGTTTGTGGGGTCATGGGTTCTAATCTCATGACAAGCAATTTTTAATTTCTAAATTTTATTAATATTAGAATTTTTTTCCCCCTCTTCATCTATTCCATTTTTTATTCGTTTGAAAATTTGTTATTCAAGTTGGATGTTACGATGTCCGTTCTTGCATGGTTATGGGTTCTAATTCCATGACAATCATTTTTTCTTTTCTTAATTATTGTAATTAGAAAATTTTTTCTTTCTTTATCTCATTTTTGTCCATTTAGAAATTTGTAAATTCCTACGGAGTATAATCTTATTACAATGTCCCCTAATCATTCTTCAACATTCGATTCATAACTTATACATATTCTTAGTAACAATTTTAGCAATAAAATTTCCTTTTTTTACATAAACTTATTATATTTTCAAAGTGTTTTTTTTCGAGAAAGGTATAATCTATTTCTAGTTTTTACTTTGTCCAAATTTTCTCAGATCATCTATATCAAATTATAACAACTTGAAATGAAATACATATATCTCGTACGAGTATACAATTTTCAAAAACTTTATATACAATTATTTAAAGAATCCATTGCATACATAAAGTATTGTACAATATAATGTCAAGTGTATATAGAGTACTATACTTAACTTTAAAATAAAGTAAGTTATACTTTAGTATTAAATTTTTTTTTAAGTTTTTATACATGTATATGTTTTCAACGTAAAAAATAGTTTTTTCTTTTTTTTGTTTTAGTTTTTGCAGAATTACTTATTTAATGGGCCCATATTCATAAACTCGCTCTGGGCCCATATTCATAAACTCGCTCTGGGCCCTTAAATTCTCAGGATCGACCCTGAATTATAGAAGTAATTCCACGAAAAATATTCTCACTGGTTTTATTTGAGATCAAATAAAATCAGTACAATATATTATAACATACTTACCATACTTAAGAATATCTAACTTGCATAACAAACCAAACATCAGCATAATTTTTGAAAATAATTTTGCACAGAAAGAAACTTTCCTAAAATACGGATGTATGAAATAAACTCGAGAGGACTGGTTCAGCACTATTCCCAGATTGTTCCAGTCAGGCAAGGTTACTTATAATTGTGTATGACAAGTAACTAAGGTTCCTTGTCATCCATAATTAATTCAAATATCTAATCTCAACCTTTACAGTGCATCTATAAACCTTCATACCACTTACATTGCATCTAAGTCTTAAGAGTATAACTCTATGAACTTGGTCTTCATGCAAACTTCAATACTTGGTTTCATGAGCTTCATCTTATTCTCCATTGAACTTGTTTCTTTGGTACCTGCACATGCAAACAGAAACTTGCATACAACATAATAGTTCAATGTAGTTTGTTATCACTCAAAACACAAGCTAGGAGCTCAACACGTGTTAAGATTATCATGATGATAGATTTAAATTGTTGGACAATTAATTATTATTAAGGGTCGCTTTTGGAAAATCATGTTATAAGCCGTAGCCAACCATGTTCTATACTACAATTCGGACTGAGTTGCAATGAGAACAATATTACAAACCAATTAACTTTCCAGTGATTAATTAATGCATTTTAATCTATCAACTTTAAAAAGACAACACGCAAATATTAGAACTTGTTTTGGGTAGTTATGAAAGTATGAAACAGTCCTTGAATTTTAAATACTCATTAATCTTGTACGTCAAAAATTAAACTGTGTTTTTTTTTTTTTTTTTTTTTTTTTTTTTTTTTTTTTTTTTTTTTATGTAAGGATTCAGTAGAAGGAACTTATATCAAGTGTTAGACATAAGTACACAATATAACCCTTTTTAGGATAACTCTAATTAGCATGTAATTATTCCTATTCCCCAAAATCAATGCTTCCTAAGTAAAAATATATTTCATTTTTAGCTATAGAAAAGGAGTTAGTTTCTTAATCCTATAAATAGAAATCAAATTGTTAAATAAATAAAATCCCAAAATGGATGTTAAGTTTACTTGCTAAGCAATAAATCAATCAAGATCGAGCAATGTTGTCTTACTTAGACATGCATGGAGCCTATGCTAGAGTCCTACTACTAGCCTAGATTGTCCGATACACTAAGGGATCCTCCCAAAAACTTGTCAATTTGATTTTATAAGGCATGCATACACCTCAAAGTTAATGTATGTATTTTAAAGTTTTCTGTTAATATGGTGTGCATAATTATAAATTCACTATAATGCTTTAAATTTGTTTAAAACATGCTATTTATATAGAGGACTTTAATTTAACTGCAGATCATTGAATTGCATACATATCGAATTATTTTGCTTAAAAAAAATGTATAGTAAATAATAAGGTGTGAATGTCTGTAAACTTTAATTACTACTACGTGTCAAAGAGAGTACAAAATTAGGGGTAAGTCTTTATAATTTAACACTTAGTAGAGCATATTATCAGTAGTAAGTAAGTGATGCAAAAACAACATTGTAGATGGTTCTTGTTTGATAACCTGTAAGCTTAGACACAAACTAATATTGTTGAGGAAGAAGCTATTATAAAACGGAAGGATGTGTTTTAGACAACCACTAGGTAGAAATTCGTCTTTAATATTTTTGTAGACATTAATCATATTCACAATTATGACCAACAATAGTACTCATGCCTCTGAAATTGGGTATTTTTGTTAGATAAAATGAGAGCATCAACCAAAGGACTGTCCGCTACTGTGTGGTTTGACAAGAAGATAAAATAAGAACATTAACCTTCCCCTTATTCTTGATTTGTTGCCCTTTTGTCTAAATCATACTTTCATGGTGTAGGCTGTTTTCGTCTGTTCAATTCCATGGCATAGTATGGATTATGGAGCCATATTGTCATTACTTCACTACGAAATCTCATATAGGAATAGATGTAGCTGCATTTAATCTGATCTATTGTCTTAGGCACCACTTCTCAAGATTTTATAAACTAATTAAGCTAGCTGATTAACACATTTGAATCAAAAATCTACCTTTGTTTCAAATAAAAGTATTACTACTTGCTTAGAATCGCTAGCAATGATGTGTTTCCTTACCTCCAACTCCTCCATGTGTCCTCAGCCTAAATATTTTGTGCTCAGGCTTAATCAATTGGGTGTGGGACATTGTTGGCAGCTCTTCTCTTGATGTTAAGTACTGAATTTTAGTAATTTACGATACTTTTAAACTACCCTTATATGCATATGACCTCCAACTTAAGGTAATTTTGACATATTATTAGTTCACAAAGGTCTAACAAAAAAATCTATCTAAATTGTAAGTTGTGATACTTATCCTGTGTTTATAGATTGATGATAATTGCGAAAATCCTGCTTGGAAAGCCATGGGTTACAAAGTGGACACTAGAGACCCATTAATCAACTCTCAGCAACAAAGACCGCTTCAAAAGGGCATAGTTGAATGTAACAAATTAAATGATTCAACCATGGTCCAAGCTCTTGAAGAAAAGGGCCTAAAAGTTGCACAAGATGTTGCAAATAAGAATGTTTTGAAAATACAATGTGATGTTGTAATAGTTGGTTCTGGTTGCGGGGGAGGTGTTGCAGCAGCCATCCTAGCAAATCAAGGTCAGAAAGTAGTAGTACTTGAGAAAGGGAACTACTTTGTTCAAGGTGATTACTCGTCTTTGGAGGGTCCATCAATGGCTGAACAATACATGTCTGGAGGAGTGCTCACGACTCTCGATGGGAAAGTGACAGTCCTTGCAGGATCAACTGTTGGTGGAGGATCGGCTATAAACTGGTCAGCTTGCATAAAAACTCCTGATAATGTTCGTAAAGAGTGGTCACTCAATCACAAACTACCCTTTTTTAGTACCCAAGAATATGATTTAGTAATGAATGAGGTTTGGAAGAGAATAGGAGTGACAGGTGAATGTTCCAAGGAAGGGTTTCAGAATCAAGTTTTGCAAAAAGGGTGTGAAAATCTTGGGTTGAAAGCTGAGAAAGTGCATCGAAATTCATCTAAAGATCATTACTGTGGTTCATGCTGCTACGGTTGTAGAACCGGAGACAAGAAAGGAACTGATACTACTTGGCTGGTAGACGCTGTCAATAAGGGTGCAATAATCTTAACAAGCTGTAAAGCAGAGAAGTTTATATTCGAAAATAGCACAGAGGAAGAGAAAAGAAAGAAATGCATTGGATTAGTAGCAACTTCAATGAACACTGATGTTTCTAAGAAGATCCAAATCAAAGCCAAAGTGTCGATTTCAGCCTGTGGATCCCTTGCTACACCGCCTCTTTTAATCTCTAGTGGTCTACAAAACTCGAATATTGGCACGAACCTCCACCTACACCCTATTATATTAGCTTGGGGTTACTTTCCGGAATCTGCTACACCACTACTCACAGGAACACCCTATGATGGAGGAATCATTACTTCACTTCATAAGGTAGTTTCTGAAGAATCAAATGTTCATGCTATCATAGAAGCACCATCATTAGGTCCTGGACTATTTTCTGCACTAGTACCATGGGTTTCGGGCATTGACTTTAAGGAAAGAATGATTAGATATGGAAGAACAGCAAGCCTTTTTGCATTAATTCGAGATAAGGGTTCAGGTGAAGTTAAAAAAGAAGGCAGAATCAGATATCAATTACATGATCATGACAAGGAGAATTTGAAGACAGGGTTAAGACAATGTTTAAGAATTCTAGTAGCAGCGGGAGCTACAGAAGTTGGAACATATAGAAGTGATGGCCAGAGGTTGATATGCAAAGGGATAAAACAGGAAGAGTTGGAGGAGTTTTTGGACTCGGTTTCTGCACCTGAAGGTCCACGATCAAGAACTGATAAGTGGACTTTATACGGGTGTGCTCATCAGATGAGTAGTTGTCGAATGGGGGTGTCCAAGGAAGAAGGTGCAGTAGATGAAAACGGAGAAAGTTGGGAAGCAAAAGGATTATATGTATGCGATGGAAGTGTTTTACCAACTGCTTTAGGTGTTAATCCTATGATTACAATTGAATCAGTAGCTTACTGTATTTCTACAAGAATTGCAAGAGCCCTCAAGGAAGTTTCGTGATTTGCAGATAAGTAAAACAATTAAACTTGACAAATATTTTTATTATTTAATATGAAAAGTATCATATCATTTACATGGCTTAATCAGTCGTACCTTACTTTAGTGGGGTAAAGTAATGTGTAAATTCAGTTCTAATATATGTTATGGAATGCTATAAAATGTATTCATTATTCGGGTTGTACAATATGGAATGTGTACCAATATCTGCTACTGTAAATAATAATATGCTTATTTATGTATAACCATTATCAAGACCCTGTATATTTTACTTGCTTTCCACACAGATTTTGTTATGCATTACTATGCAGATGTTATTATGTATTTTTTATTATTGTGTTAATTAATGAAAGAAGGTTTATGCTTGGTAATTAATAATTTTTGACTTAAAAGATTTTTAGTAGTCAAAATTAACCTATAAAGGGTTGTAAATATTTACAATAGCTTTTCAAGGTGAGAAAGAGACAGTGGCCAATTCTTAGAGTGGTATAGCAATGTTGGTTCTATGCTGTCAAACTCAGTCTAATAGTTTATGTGATTGTGGTTCAATTAAGTCTAATAAGAAGCATCCATTAATTGCTGATGCTCTAACTCTATTGTTGACATTGGCACTGCCACTTGATAATTGGGATTGTGTAATTGATGTAAGGTTACGAGAAGAGTTTTTTTGGTATACTATCCACTAGCAATCTCTTGGATTTACTCCAGCAAGAGGTAAGTAAGATGTTGCTTGGATACCTTTTGTTTTGTTTTTGGTTTTTTGATGTTAACTTAGATTGGTTAATTGGAAGAATAGTAATTATTTTATATGGTATATGTTAGGTGATTGTTATGTACTAATGCAGGTTTTTTCTTGATATGCAAATTTTTTCTTATATATTAAGTAATCCTGTTTCTTTTTGTTAATAACACTTGAAGACAACAAATTTCATAATTATGTAGAGTCTTGCTTTAACTTGATGAGTAGTTGGTTATTGACTTTTGAAACTTAGAGTAAAGGGTATAACTTTGACAATATATTCTATGAGTTTTTTCATGATTTTGGTTTTAGAGAAGAATAGTGTTCCATTGAATGAGGATGATGGATCCGAGGATGTGCGAGGGGTGTGGAGTAATAGATTGTTTGGGAATCTTTACGACAAAGGGTTGAATCTGGAAAAAGGTAATTACTCACCCTTTTGCTATTATAACTCTTGATGATATTAAAATCGAGGTTGAATATTGGGTGCCTTATCTGGTTTGTTATATAATGGGAGGAAACCACCTTTCTATGTGTTGAATGCCTTTATTCGAAGAATTTGGGGAAAATTCAGGGTGCAAAGTGGCTAAAATTAATAATGGAGTTTTTATGGTGAGATTCATAGATGTGGATGGTAAAGATAAAGCAAAGATAGCTGCTCCTATTATGCTTGATAATAAGCATGAGATTATGAGTAGGAAGCTGCGATGGAGTTGGAACTTGCACAAATTTGTACTGTACCTGTGTGGGTTAAACTGAGGAATTCGAATATGAAATATTGGGGAAGTAGTGCTATAATGAAGATTGCTGGTTTGATTTGGAAGCCTATTAAAACTGATAGGGCCACTACAAACAAGGACATATTAGAATTTGCAAGGGTTATGGTTGAGATGAAGATATACTAGGAAATTCCAACTTCTATTTCTTTTACAAATGAGTTGGGGGAGGAGAAAATTCAATCTGTGGAATTTAAGTGCTTACTTGTTACATGTGATATGTGTAATGGTTTTGGGCATAGATCAGACTTGTGCATTGTTAGAAAGGAAAGGAAGGGACAACAGAAGCCACAAGTACAACAGAAGATGGTGTGGGTGCTAAAGATAGATGTGCACAAATTCAAGAGGTTGAGGGCTTATGGTGCATTAATCTGATATGCGATTGGTTCCTGTCCAGGTTATGGATACATATGATAGGGAGGATGCAATGCATGGTATGGATGAGCAGAGAGATCAGTAAACACCTGGTAAAAAATATGTTGTTGGGGAAACCGCTAGTTTTCCAAATGGATAAAGTGGGATATTGGAAGTTGGAACGTTAGGGATTTAAACAGTCTCAGAAAACGAAGTGATGTAAGATGGTTTCTAAATCATCACCAAATTAAATATGGTTGTTTGGACTCCTAGTTACTAAGGTGAGACCATGTTATGTTGGTAAGGTTTCAACCAATTTAGGAGAGGTTTGGAGTATATCTGCAAATTATCAATATGATAACTCAAGTAGAATTTGGATCATATGGAATCATGCTACGTTTTTGTTACTGTCAATGAAGTTGGTAATCAATGGATTCATTTATCGATACAACATAATGCTACTGATATGAAATTTGATTACAGTGTAGACCTGTAGTATATGTTTATAATAATGCTAATAGAAGAGAGCATTCATGGAGGAATATTAGAAGAATTAGTAGGAAAGTTGATGATGTTTGGTTTATGGGTGGTGATTTTAATAATGTTTTGAATTTAAATGAGATAATTGGTTCTCTAGTTTCTCTAGAAGAGGTCGTGCAGTTTAGCAGCTGTTAATGTTTGCAATTTGTCAGATCATCAAATGACAGAGTTTCTTTACATGGACAAATAAACATGAAGCAAAGAGTAGGGATTGTTTTAAAATCGATAGAATGGTTTCAAATGATAAAGGAAAAGGTATGTTTTCCGATTCAGTGACTGCTGTGTTACTCAAAGGCCTGGAAGATCATTGTCCTCATGTGCTATCTTCATTTACATGCTCAATGATAGGTAGAAAACTTCCAAATATTTCAATATGTGGGCTATGGCTCCTAACTTCTGTGTATTATGTTTGGAAGGACAATATATCTGGTGCCCCTATGTATAGAATTGTGAAGAAGTTGAAAACACTTAAAACTATATTAAAACTGTTAAATAAACTGTTTGGAAGAATGCTCTTTTTGACATAGAGGATGAAAAGACCCCGGGGCATGATGGTTTCTCCGATAATTTTTCCATAGATGCATGGAGCATAGTAAAGGTAGAGGTTTGCACTATTGTGCGGGATTTTTTTCAAACTGGAAAATTGCTCGAGCAGATTAATGCAGCCGATATTACTCTCATTCCTAAAGCTGATTTCCCAACTAGTCCTATTGCTTGTTGCAATG
This sequence comes from Suaeda aralocaspica, assembly GCA_016808085.1. Lineage (NCBI taxonomy): Eukaryota > Viridiplantae > Streptophyta > Magnoliopsida > Caryophyllales > Amaranthaceae > Suaeda > Suaeda aralocaspica. The sequence continues at coordinate 142,040 of PYUH01004040.1, forward strand.
TGCTATATAAAATTATCTCAAAGATGCTATGTAGAAGATTGGTGGAGATACTCCCTATAATTATTGATGAAGTACAATCTGCATTTATTGCTGATAGATCAATCATTCAAAATGTTTTAATCTATCAAGATATCATGAAGAACTACAACTATAAGAATCTCCCAAAAAGATGCACTATCAAAATTGATCTATGAAAGGCTTCCGACTCAGTGTCTTGGGAATTCATTCAGGAAATGCTTATAGCACTAAATTTCTCTCCAACTTTTTGTAATTGGGTTATGACTTGTATGACATCTCCTTGGTATTCTCTATTAATCAATGGGTGTATGCATGGTTTTTTCTCTAGGAAAAGGGGTATTAGGCAGGGTGATCCCCTTTCACCATTGCCTTTTGTTATTGCAGTTGAGTATGTATCTAGACTATTGCAAGAAGTGAGGAGAAAGGACGATTTTAAGTTTCATTATCATTGTTCAGAGATTAATATAATCATCTTATCTTTGCAGATGATTTAATGATTTTTTACTATAGAGATTACAACTCTGTCAAGCATGTGCTAGATTACATCCTTGAAAGAGTTTTTCTCTTGTTCTCGATTGAATGCAAACGTGCCAGGGTATATACAAGAAGATACCCTAGATTTTACTGACTTTGTTAAAGACAGTCTCCCCTTCAGATACATGGGGATTCCTCTTAGTGCTAATAGACTGGCAATGAAAAATTATGACAGAATGATTGCTAGTATTTTGTTGAAGATTAGGGTCTTGTCAAGTAGACACTTATCATATCATTCTAGGCTTACTCTAATTTATTCAGTCCTTATGAGTTTACATGTATATTGGGCTCTAATGATTTTGATCCCCAAAGCTATTATCATTTGTACAAAGTTTGTTCCTGTAGCGTGGGAGGCAGTGTGTAGGGAGAAGAAAAATTGGAGGCTTGTGTGTTAAAGATCAAATAAGATGGAATAAAGCTGCTTTGGGTAAGCGTGTATGGCAAGTTATTGGTGCGAAAATTATATCAATTAATTTTCACATTTAGGCCTTCAAATTTATTCCTTAAAGTGTGTGCCAAAGAGATATGTTGCGAGTAATATGGAGCAAAGGAAAGAGTTGTATAGAACTTAGAAATCAAGAGAAACAATAGAAGGACAAATCAAAGAGCATTCTGACCATTGCTAACAAACATGCAAAAGATAACTGCTGCGATAACTTGGACTCTTAGCAGCACCATTTTTAGCCAGTGGTCAAAGTCACTTTTTCAATAATTTATTTTATAAGAGACTGATTTTTACACTAAGATGAGCATACTAAAGAAAAACATTCTGAGTATATATCATTATATAGGAGTTTGATGAGCTACAACTCAAATGAATGCTTTCTACTACATTATTCATCCGAATTTACTGTTGTATATTCTAGCAATGTCTTGGTTGCACTAAAGCGCTAAACAATGCGCTGAAATATACCTAATTGACTTTTTTGGTTACACATTGATGAACTATGATTGACTGATTACCTTGTTTCAAGGTTGGTATACTATGGTTTATGTGAATACTGAGTTTATTATATATTAATTTGGTACTCTGAGACGGTGTGTGAGCCTGTAATGCTTCTTGGCATCTTCTTGACACCAACACTAGCTTTGTTATTGTTGTGATAATCAAGTACTTATGCAGAGTTTAGAAACTATTTGTCTTTCTTGTCACGGATCTCTTATTCCTCCTTTTCTTTTTCTTCTTCATGATTTGTTAAATGCAACCTATGGGGTTCTATGGGCATGACAAGATTGACCTTTTGACTACTAAGGAGCAACCATAATCTATATGAGACTCACTATTCTAATGTATTTAAAGGGTTCATGCAAAACTAGGACCCAATTTAATCATTTAAACACATAGTACATAAGTTGACACATCATCACACCTAGAATGAGGTCAAGTCCAAACCTAGACAAGGGTCTAAGAGGCAACTAGAAGTAGGGCTTTAGGTTTCCAAAAGGGTATTATAGCTAGGGTGTGTCCAACTATCCACACCACAACTTAGTGGTGATCCAAGTGAAACATCCACTATGAATCACATAGGTCATATGATTCACGCGTCATGGTTGGGATGGACTTCAATTAAGGAACGGCCTTAGGGAAAGTTACCTAACCATCCTTAACATCGGTCCCCTGGGGGTGTCTCAAATATAGAACATACTTTAAAAGACGTGTATCCTAAAGCAAGAGCCTCACATGGGAATTGCATGCATTATGCCTAGCAAGTAGAATTCAATAATATAACTATGAAATTACGAGACTTTTCGAGTTTCTTCCACTCTCCTTTAAAAAAGGAATATCCCCAGTGAAGTCGCCAAATTATGGACCCGAGTCTTTAGGGGCCCACGTGCCCTTTTTACGGAGGACACTGAATGTCGTTTAATTTGATTGCATAGTGTGAGTATGCTTGGCTTAGAGAGTGAATCTAGAAGCTCAAAACCCAAGTAGAGAAGTCGCCACCGTCCTCGTTTTGGGAGCTAATGGAACCCCATTAGGTCATAGCCTAAGGGCAAAAATGACATCCAAGGATAAGAAGGTCTCACATCTCTGGATTCTGGGACGAGGATAAGGACAACAGTAGGTCATAATGTCCCTTCGCGTATAGCGGCCTCTACTTGTTCACATGTGTAATTTCATAATCATAATATTGAGTTATAACATATATATTTCCGGTTTTGACCTACAAACACATGAAAATAAGGTTAGGCGAGTTTTTAGTGAATACACACATAATTTCCGATTTATCATGCATGGGTGATCGATTTAGAATTTAAGTTGATTTTAATCTTGAATTAGTCAAAACATGCTTTTAGGTCTTTTAGGTTTATCATGTATGTCGATTATCTAATAAAGCATTAAAATCATATAATCATGTAAACTAACTCCTTTGAAGAACTCAAAATGATGATTTCAATGTTGTCGGCCTCATTCAAAGTACCTTTCATGCAATTGTCGACAATCCCTTAGAACCGAGAGCTTGAATAACTTTAAGTAAAAATAAAAACTAAAAATAAAATTTTAGAGAGAGAAAGTAGAGAGAGAGTGTGAGTGAATGTGTATTGAAGTAAAGAAGTTGTACGAATTCAATAAATGATGTATTGATGATTTTTGTCGAAGGAGAGGGGGTAATATAGTGTTGGAAGTGACGCAAGCGAGTGTCAGGGCGTCAGAGGAGCGTCAGAACGCATTTGAGTGAGCGCCAGGGTGCCCCACATGTGCCTAGGTGCACAAGGCGAGTGCTAGGAAACTCAGTGAGCGATTTGGCGCAGGTTGGGCACCTAGGCGCTGCCCCTGCGTTATGGCGCTCAAGCCCTTAATTTCTAATTTTCATGCGGTTAATCTCTAATGCTTCCTTATTTTTTACATTTACTTCCATAAATCGAAACATTTCAATATATTATGAAATAATATGAAATTCACTTCCATAAAACATTTTATTCACTTCCATAACTTAGAGTTTCCATAAACCAAACAAAACCTTTATAGAAGGCTCGTCGAATCCGGTCGCATTCATACACTTAAATTCATTTCTTTTATTTTCGAAATGAAACTAGAAAAGAATTATAAAATTTAAACTATAAATGAGAAAATATAAAATAAAATGAAAATTATAAAATTATTTTAAGCGTATTTCAACCGTTATAACTCATCATCAGTTATTCAGTCAATGTTTTTTTTTAGTTTTCAAAAAGATTGGGGGCGTTGTCCCCCTAACCCCTTAACCAGGGTGTTTCACCCCTGACCTGGACTCGCTGATTGGGCAGCGGGACCACCACATAGATTTTGGGGTGGGGACCAAATAAGTGAAGGGCTGACTTCCGACATCAAACTAGGCGTTCTTCACGCAATCAATTTTTAGACGTTGGACTTGTAACGACGTGGTACACTTTAATCATCGGTCATTAGATGGGACCAAAATATAGGTGTCTACAATGATTGTAATAGATATGTAAGACATTGCGACAAATGTCAGAAAAATGCAAATGCTTAACATATACCTCCATTATTGCTTCACTCTCTATCATCTCCATGACCATTTTTAACATGGGGAATTGACATAATTAGAAAGGTTACACCTCCGGGTCATGGGGGTCATGAGTTCATATTGGTGGCAATTGACTAATTCACCAAATGGGTGGAAGCCGCCTCATACCGTGTGTTGCAAGTCAAACATGTTGAATAATTCATTGAAACCAATATAATATGCTGATATGGAGTCCCACATGGAATCATCAGTGATAATGGAACTCATTATCATAGTGGATGCGAGGAACTCCTCACGAAATATATAATTCAGCAAAACAAATCGTCTCCATATCGACCTCAAACAAATGGAGCAATTGAAGAAGCGAATAAAAATGTCAAGGTCAATCTTTCTAAAATGACTAAAACTTATAGAGATTGGCCACTTAAATTACCCTTTGCCTTATGTGGATATAGGACATCCATTAGAACTTCTACAGAAGCAACACCCTTCTCCTTGGTCTATGGGATGGAAGTCGTACAACCTATCGAGCTCGAGATTCCCTCTTTAAGAATAGTATTGGAAAGTGAACTTTCGGAAGATGAATGGGTACGTGAGCGGTATGATGCTTTCGTCCTCCAAGATGAGAAGCATTTAAAGGCTTTAAGTCATGTACAAGTCTATCAAAAGAGAATCGAGAGACACTTCAACAAACATGTCAAAGAAAGAAAAATCAAGGAAGGTGATCTAGTTCTCAAAGCGCTATGAAAATTCGTTATGGATCCTAGAGGGAAATTCCGCCCGAACTAGGCGGTGCAGTTGAACTAATGGAAATGAATGGCGACAACTTTTATAATCTCACCAACTTGGATCAATTGAAGATATAGTATGTCTAAACTATGAACATGGAGCTACCGGAACTACGTTTGGCCTGATTCCGAAAGGATACATAGGCAACCTCGACCTGGGGTTCGGCCCATTTAAAAATAAAAATTCCTCTCTCCTCTGTAGTACTTTAATCGCCTGCAAAAATAAACATGAACTATGTTTATCTTCAAAAAAACTAAAGATTCATTATTTGATTTAATGCAATTTAAACGTTGTATCTCTTTCCATGAAATGAAATAAATGAATTATTAAAGCATGAATATTGAAAGACAATATGAATGATTATTTAAATTAAAAGAAACATGGAAGGCATGCCTTATTCATTAAAATAATATCAAAACAAATAAGTTTGTGAAACAACAAAGCAATCTTCTCTAACTAGGTCTAGGTTCTTTCTTCTTGTCCTCCTCAGTCTTAGAAGATTCTACTGTTCCCATAGGCTTCTTGGGGACCCATCGCTTCTTTCTTGGAGCTTCAACAACCCTTTCCTTTCCCTCACCTTTCACATCCTACTCTTCTCTTGACCTCTTCCTTTTAGGAGTACCATCAATCTTTAAGGGAGGTAGTTTCTCAAGCCTTTGCCAAACAGGCACTTTCTTAGGACCAAGCTAAGCCTGTCATTAATAGGTGTGATCTTGGGCTTCTCCTAGGTTTATCCATAGCATATCCATGATCTCTCCTTTCTGCTTTGCGAGCCTCTGCACGGATGGACATAGATTCTGCATGCATCCAAATCAAATAATGCTTAGACACCTTTTCATAGCATTCTGGTAGTGGAATCAGAGCAATCATCGTCCGCCTCTCCCAGCTTTTCTCCCAATTCTTGGTGATACCAAGTAGCACTGGCCTCTCTTTGAGCCTTACAGCATCATGATTCGGAATTATCTGTTGCTTACCGAATTGCCTCATTACTCTAGAGGGGTAGTAGAAAGTCAAGGCAGTCAAACCAGCCACACGAATGTAGGGGGTTTCATCCGAATAGATCATGGTCTTGATCTTCCACCACGAAATTGTCCAACGAATACTAATTTTCCTATCAGCAAGAGTCAGCAACCACTCGTGCATGGTAGAATGGTGATACCACCGGTGCCGTCCGTATAAGTTCCTAAGAGTATATGTGCTGATATTTGCAGGAGGCTCCATCAAATTTAAACGATCCATGAGCCACACCTAAAGTTATTAGCAAAAGAGAATGTTTTGAATGTAAAATGTTTCAAATGTTTTATAACCTATTCAATATTTAAAATAAGTTACTCAATGAAATAATAATTATCACATTTTTCATACAGCTTTGCATTAAATGACCTATTTATTGCTAACAATTCAAGTGCAAATAATTCACAAACATTTACATCATAACATTTTAAATGTTTACCTGGAGAAGCAGATGATAGCCGGTCAAGGGGGCTTGAGAATCCTTTTTCAGACGATCAAGAGTCAGAAATAGCTCATCCGTGCATAGAGGCATAGGGGTTCTGCATTCTTTGAATTGTTCAACAATGGTGATCAATGCAGCATAACCAACTAAGGGTTCACCATTCACGAAAAGAAACCTTGCAAATACAAAAATCAGTAAGGATCACCATCTATACCTCTTTCAGGCTATTTCAGCAGTTCTAAAGTAATCAATCAATGCTGCCAAGTCTCCTTCCCTACCATGAACTACTTTTTCCATGACATATGCATCAAGGTTCAAATAACGATTAAAAATGGGACACAAGTAGTCTTTTGTGTTAGGAAGACATGGCAAACTGTCACAAGACAATCCTGCTATACCACCTAATTCTTCAGGTAATGGGGTAACCTCCCTTTCACGAAATATGAAGCTACGGGTATTTCTGTTCCAGAATCCAATAGCAGCATATATAAGAATAATATCGAGTTGACCATACCTCAAAGTGATTAGTGAAGCAAGCTTGTAGTCCTTCAGCAAGCCTTTCTCCTCCGGATTGAGCGCCGAAAGTCGTTCGTCACAAGCAACTTCAAAACTCCTAGCCATGATTATATTACAAGAACGCACTAATTTGAAATTTTGAAGCAAAACTCTCAAAGATAGTCACTTTGGTTCGAATGAAGACGAACAAAGACAAAGGGAAGGGAGTATATATAACTTCAAAGTTGACATAAAGTAAAAGAGAGGCCTGGCGCTCGCCTGGCGACATGGCATAGGCCTCCACTTTTTTTTTGCTTACTCTTTGTACTTCCACATTTTACCTCGATTTTCATGCACGCCTTCCTCCGCTTCCATGCCCATTTCACTTGTTTCAAGTCCTAGTCATTTTATTTTATTTTATTTTTCGGGGGAAAAGTCGGCACCCTCCCTCGAGTCGAGTCAAAGTTAAAGTTAAACGAGTCAAAAAATTAGAAAGACGAGTCAAACATGTACAAAATTAAGATTAAATATATACAAAGTCATATTCATTTACATTAATTAAGGTCAAATGTGTACATTTAGGCATGCATACACCAAACGACAAGCTAGGTTCCTAAGTTGCAGGGTCCTGGCTCGTCGACGGAACGTCTGTATGAGTAAAACCGAGTGACAGGTACAACTCCTAAAGGCTCGGGGTATCACCGGACCCTCCTGCAAGTGACAACAAAGGTATTGACTCCGAAGTCAACTGCTGAAAGAAAGGACAATCTTGAGGAGACTGAGAACTACCAGCAAACTCATCAGACTCGGAGATGCCCTCGAGACGAGGACGGTAAACAAGCTCCCCTGAAATTCCTGATGTGGTACCAATAAAAGTCGAGGACGTCAATAAGAAGAATCGTTTCCCCATGGCCAAGCATAGTCCTGGGACCAAAGGACAAAGGATTCAGCTACTAAGTAACAATTTCAAGGTCAACATTACTAATGTTGATGACCATTTCTTTCACTATAGTGTGAAGTTGTTTCAAAAGAAACACTCAATTTTTTCTTTTGAGTACGGATTCACACGAAGGCAATGGGTCGGTGGAAGTTGTGTCCCACTACCACTCTAAGAGGCAAAGAACAAACACGCGAGAGCTCTTTACGCTCTCGAGGGCTTGGAGGTCCCGAATGAAATCATCAAACCCATACCCCAAAAGCATTCGGAGAAGATCAAGATCATGTTGCCCCTGAAGTAAGGTGTACCCCTCTAACAATAGGGTACTCGAGCCAAATCCCCTTAAATGGTGGTCGTCCTGAAAAGAATAAAGTATAAGAAGAAAAGAAATAAGAAAATGCAAAGAAAAGAAGTTATCTACTCACATGGCTTGAGAGAGGATAGTGTGAAATGTGCTGGGAACGGTCGAAAGCCAGCATGCTAGGCTACCACTCCCTAGGAGCTCATGTATGCCTCTTGGATTTCAACTCATAAACTTAAAAGGTTGCTCGGAGGTTCTCTTTCAAAGGAGGGGGGCACCTACTGTACGTCCTCCACCTCCACGACATCATGAAGATAAAAAAATGATCATGAAGATAAAAAAAAATGGGTTAAATTTTCTATGTTGACATGAATTAACTAACTTATATGACCTATGTAAGTTAGTGGTCATTTATGTGGAAATTAGCTTTAAAACTCTATGACTTGTTGCTAATTCGAGCCATTTTTAACTCATCATCATCATTGACATGTTAGAATCAAGTTCATTCATCAAGAAAAACAAACTACACAAAAGGTACAAATTTAGTTCATTTCTAGTTCATATGAACTATAAGAACTATATGAACTAGAAATTTTCAAGAATCACAAACATCAATATTCATGCTATTTTTCAACTTAAAAATGAGTTCTTATCAACAACTCACCAAGGTGAATCAAGTTTCACCCATTCATTCACTCAAAATCACACTTTCTACTACACTACTTCATACCCTAAACTAACAAGTTGGGTTCTCACTCAAAACTCACTTGTTTTGACTCAAATCACTTCCTATGTGTTCCATTTCACTCATAGAAGCAAGAACATGCATCAATTTCGACATTCATAGGCAAAATAGAGAAAACCCAACTTTTGGGTTCACTACTTACTTCATAGATTAAGTGAAGTAAATTGCAAAAATTAAGCAAGAAAACAACAACACAACCTAATTTTAGACAACATATATTATTGGTGAGCAAATCCACGCAAAATATCCGAGCTCCAAGCTTCAAGAACAACAATGCAGATTTTTGGGGGTTTGGTTTGGTTTGTTCGAAGGAAGAAGAAGAGTACAATTACGAAGAAAAGGTATGTTTGTGTTTGTGCGAGTACGAAAAATGAGAAAAAGAAACATCAACAAAAACAACAATTTCAAAATAAGCAAATATGGACCAATCAGAGGCCAACGGACCCCACAACGAGCGCCTAAGCGCAGGGGCTGTGTTATGGCGCCTAAGCTGCGCCCTGGCGCCCATGTGGCGATTTTTGGGACCCCTTGTGGGTCCTACTTTGCACTTTATGAGACTTCATTTTTTGACCATCGAGTAAGGTTTGCTTCACATATTCCGACATTCCCCTCTGCCAATTACCAACATTCCTCATCAAAATTACTAAAATGCCCCTGAAAGTCGAATTGGGTTAAAATTACAAAAATGCCCCTAAAAGCCAAACCAAGTCAAACAAGTCAGAAGACAACAAGTCGACAATCTACAGCATCATCACGTTTCCTTACGGCCAAGCTGAGTCTAAAGTGGAAATATTTAGATCGTCAGACGATCAACCTTAGTCTCAGACAACCAATCTCTGGATAGTACAAATGCCTTTTCTAGAAACTCTTATATGATCACACAGCATCTAAAGGAGACCTTTCATCCTCGAGAAACGTAGTACTTCCCGAGGACACATCATCTTAGTACAGGTAAAACTAACCCCTTTTGTTTTGCAGGTACCGAGTACTTTGACTTTCGTTTTACGGGACTAGTCAACTCTACAAACTTAGTCAAAGTGGGGGCCAACTATAGACACCTGCATTTGGTCCCACCCAAAGGCTGATGATTATCGTGTATCACGTCGCAAACATGTCCAATTTCTGAAAATCGATTGCTTGAAAATAAATAAATAAAATTGTTGGCGGAAAGGGGTTAACCGATGATGAGTTATGATGGTTAAAATACGCTTAAAATAATTTTCATTTTCATTTTAAATTTTTCTCATTTTATTTCTATTTTTATTTTCATAATCCATCTTTTTAATTTCATTTTCGAAAACAAAAGAAACTAATTTAAGCGTATGAATGTGACCGGATTCGACGAACCTTCAAGGAAGGTTCGTTGGGTTTATGGAAACTCTAGGTTAAGGAAGTGAATAAAATGTTTTATGGAAGTGAATTTCGTATTGTTTTATAATATATCGAAATATTTCGGTTTATGGAAGTAAATATACGAAATAAGGAAGCATTGGAGATTAACCCCGTGAAAATTAGAAATTAAGGGCTTGAGCGCTACAAATCAAGGATAGCGCTTAGGCGCCCAGCCAGCGCCCCGGCGCCTAAACGGCCTGTGCCACAACGCTCACTGAGCATCCTGGCGCTCACCTTGAGCACCTAGGCGCAGGTGCGGCGCCCTGGCGCTCACCCCTGTCCGTTCTGACGCTCCTCATGTGCCCTAGCGCTCGCTTACATCACTTCCAACATTATTTATACCCCCCCCCCCCTCCTTCGACACAAATCAACATTGGATCAATTCTTCACCAATTCATTCACACATTCCAACAATACACTTCAACACTCTCTCTCTCTCTACTTTCTCTCTCTAAAATTTTATTTCTAATTTAAGTTCTTCAAGCTCTCGGTTCTAAGGAATTGTCGATGATTGCACGAAAGGCCAAGGTCAACAACATCGAAATCATCATCTTGAGTTCTTCCAAGGAGTTATTTGCATGTTTATGTGATTTTAATGCTTTATTAGATAATTGACATCTCGTAAAATTAAATTCGTGCAACATTGACTAAATGATGATTCGACCTTTAATTAAAATCAATCTTAGGTAGAAACATGTTCTAAGACTTAAATGATCCATGCTAAGTGTTTAATGCTTTCATTCACCTAGAACCCATGTCTAGCCTAAAAGACCTGAAAGCATGTTTCGACTAAATCTAAGATTAAAATAAACTTAATCCTAAAGTGATCACCCAAGCATGTTTAAACTAGAAGTTATGTGTGCATTAATTAAAAACTCGCCTAGCCTTATTTCCATATGTGTTTGTAGGTCTAAATCGGAAATATGTATGTTATATAATTTGATATTATGATTGTGAAATTACATATGAGAACAAGTAGAGGTCGCTATATGCATGGGGACACAGTGACCTACTGTTGTCCTTACCCTCGTCCCCGAATTCAGAGATATGAGACCTTCTTATCCTTGGCTGTCATTTTTTCCCTTGGGCCATGATCTAATGGGGTTCCATTAGCTCTCGACAAGAGGACGATGGCAACTTCTCTACTTGGGTTTTGAGCTTCTAGACTCACTCCCTAAGCCAAGCATACTCAAACTATGCAACAAACTAAACGACATTCAATGTCCGTAAAAAGGGCACGTGGGCCCCTAAAGCCCTAGGTCCACATTATGGAATTGAATAAATCGATTTATGGAAGTAAATTTCGTATTATTTCATAATATTTTGGTTTATGGAAATAAATATACGAAATAAGGAAGCTTCGGAGATTCACTGCGTGAAAATCAAGAAATTAGGAGCTTGAGTGCCACGACGCAGGGGCAGCACCCTAGCACCCAAGGGGCCTGCTCCATAGCGCTCACTGGGCGCCCAGGCGCTAGGCCTGAGCACGGATCGGATATCTGATTTGAAATTTGGGAAAATTAATATTTGTATCCGTATCCAAAATTTTCGGATATCCGTATTTGATATCCGATAATTTTTGGATCGGATACTCTGGATATCCATTTTTAATTTTTCTTTCACAAAAAAGGCATAGATGATTGCAACATAAGAATGCAATAAAACAATATAAGTACCGATTGAAAAAAATGAATATGTTAAATCTTTTCCATTAGCAATCGCACAGAATAATTTAATTTTCGTAAAAGTACTCCGTAAAATTCTAGAATTTACTAGTTTAGTATACTCAAAAGTCGAAAGTTTATAGGAATGACCTCTATTTTTGGTGGATTCAATACATAAAAGACGAATATGGTATCAACAAATTTCGGATATCCGGTTCGATATTGAAATTTTGGATATTCAGATATCCAACAAGGCTAAAAGTGATATTTGAATAGGTATTTGGTATCCGCCTTTTCGGATCGGATATCCTAAAAATCAGATCAAATACAGATCAGTTTCTCGGATTTTCAGATCTTCAATTGCTCAGCCCTACCAGGCGCTCACCCCTGAGCGCTCTGTCGCTCCTCCGGTGCCCTAGCACTTGCTTACATCACTTTCGGCCCTATAAATAACCCCGGCCTTGGGGTATGAAGACTCAGGAGATTGAAGTTCTAGTTCCTGGAAAAATTGATCAATTGGAACAGTCACTGAAGGAACTGGTTGAGAAGAAGCTTGATGTTGAAGGTCAACTCTTCATGATGAGACAGGCCTTGAGTTCCTTTATGCTTGCATTCGACAAGAAGAATGCAGAAGTGATGGCATGTCTTTTTGAGCTCAGAGATGCAGCAAGAACTCTGACTAGGGCTACTGGAACTGCTCCACATAAGCCAGATGAACACACGCTGAACATCCAGTTGCTGAAACAACAGAATAAAAGGAGGAGGTTCCCATCGCTTCAATTCTTATAGAAACAAACACTACCTCAGTTCCTCCGGAAACTTCTACTAATCCAGCTCCTACAGAAACTTCTCCTGCTTACTGATGAACTCTTTTCTGTCCCACTCCTTCATAATTGTACTTCCCTTGTTTAAAACTAATTCGATATGGTTGTAATATTTTTCATGGATTTATTTTTGCTTTGGTTTTTATTTTTGCTTTGATTTCGCTGTATTTTTCTTTCATTTTTGTAAATTATCAATACAATTGTTCCTTTTCTTGCTTTCTTTAATTTTTGGGAACATATTTGTCATCGTTTTGTTTCTGAGTCTAAAGATGCATCTTGATGCCTAATATTGCTAGATTGCTGCTTGAGTTACATACTAAAGTTCCAAAAGCAAGGTCTCTACTATTATATATATGAAATAATGGTGATGTGATGAGAAGTTCCTAAAGGAACGTAGTTATGAGTTTTGGTGATGCCAAAAGGGGGAAAAAAATGGCAAACCATTGCATGAACATATACTGAATTCTCTCTCACTCTATTCTTCCTGCAAATTCTAAGTATATAATCTTAATTTTAGTTTAGTGTATAGTTTACAATTTCAAAATTAGAAAACTAAAAAAAATTAAAAATTAAAAATATTTTCTTTATGTTTTTTATTATTTTGTAAGTTTGTTTGCCTTGGATTGTCATCATCAAAAAGGGAGAAATTGTTGACCCATGAATTTAAAGCTTTGATGATGACTACCACAAACAAACTTAACTAATAAAACACTTTGAGTTCCTATGAGATTTCACAAAGTAAGGAACTTGGAATTTTGATAAGAGTCTGGAACATTCCGGAGTAGGAACGTGATGAGTCATCAACCAAGTTCAAAGAGAAGTTCTTAGGCAGAATCTTGCAAAGGAACACCTAATCTTAAAGAGAAGTTGTTGCTTAACACAATTGCGTAGGAACAAGGCACAAGAATTGAGTTGTTCCTAAGTACCATTATTACGAAGGAACACGAGAACAAAATCAAGTAATTTCAGCAAAGTATCTTGATGAAGAGAACAGAATTTTCATGAAGATTATGAGAGTAATTTTCTAGGAACTTTGTAAATACGTTGGAGTCTTAATTCTGGTTGGAACATCGTGTCTAGAAGCCAAAATGAATCTATTCCACAAATTAGTCTAGGTTAAGTGTTGTTAAAATTTAGGTCATAACAACCTTCTCCATAGTGCCATATTTTTAAGAAATAAAAACTAATTTGGTGGATTGTTGAAAAATAAAATGGAAATTAGGGTTTTACTTAGTAAAATTAAAAAAGATAAGGTTTTTAGGTAATCCTAGGTTTTGGGAGTCAAATCATGGGCTAATGGGTAACACAATTAGGTTAGAAAGTGGCCTAGAATCCTAGGGTTTAGGGTTCAGATCGTGGAATATGGAATAGATCATGGGAGTTGTGGATGTCTAATACATGTGGGTCTATGACTTGTTTTTCAAGGCTTAAACACTATTAATATTCCAAAAACTCCAGAAATATATAGAACACACTTGACCATTCATACGAGTCTAAGTTCTAGTTGATGTTCCTGTCCAGTTTGCAAGTTCATCCAACATATCAGAGTCTGTATTGAGTTGTAATCCTTGAGAAAAAGTGAAGTGTGAGAAAAAGAGAAGAGTGGAAAGAAAGAGAGAGAAACGAGATAACAGAGTGAGAATTGAAAATTAAGTTCCTACAGGAACTGACGCGTCATATAGAGTAGAGAATTTAGGTTATAAAGAGTTTTACATGCCTATTATAAAAGTGGAATTTTTTTTCCTTTGGGTCAAGGAAGTTTTTCTGGTTGAAATATCTCACTAACTCTTTGTTTCGTTCAAATAGTTTAAGATTCCGCATACAAGCTCCACACAACAATTCACCCCCCCCCCCTCTTGCAATGTTCCAATAAAAACAACATATGTCAATCTTCATGTAAGACTAGATAAGACACAAATTTTAAGGATTTGTTCCCTCCATATTCATACTTATCTAGCATTAATTCCACCGGTTCATCCATATCATCCGTAATCTCATCAATATCGAAGTATGGAGATGAATTTCAAGAAAAAGGAAAAGAATCGGAAAATTTTTATATATCGAGCGTCGAGCGCCTAAGCTCGCGAGGAGCGCTAGGGCACTCAAGGAGAGTGCTCAGGTGCTAAACGAGCGCCTATGCGCTCAACTCAGGTGCTTGCTGGGTGCCCATGCACTCGTCGCTCAGCGCCCCAGTGCCCCTCGTGCGCACGTGCGCTCCACAACGCCTTCCTAACCCCTATATATATGTACTCCATCCGGCCTTCATTCCACACTTCTACATTTCAACATTATTCTTCAACCTTCACACTTCTCATTTTCTCTCGAAAAATATGCCATTTTCTCTCTCTACTTTATCTCTCTAAAAATTCTTCTAAAACCCTAAAAATCCTTCTTAAGCATTCTTATAAATCCTAATCAAGCTACTATTACTGTTACTGCTACTGCTACTGCTACTGTTACTGTTACTGTTACTGTTACTGTTACTGTTACTGTTACTGTTACTGTTACTGTTACTATTACTATTACTATTACTATTACTATTACTATTACTATTACTATTACTATTACTATTACTATTACTATTACTATTACTATTACTATTACTATTACTATTACTATTACTATTACTATTACTATTACTATTACTATTACTATTACTATTACTATTACTATTACTATTACTATTACTATTACTATTACTATTACTATTACTATTACTATTACTATTACTATTACTATTACTATTACTATTACTATTACTATTACTATTACTATTACTATTACTATTACTATTACTATTACTATTACTATTACTATTACTATTACTATTACTATTACTATTACTATTACTATTACTATTACTATTACTATTACTATTACTATTACTATTACTATTACTATTACTATTACTATTACTATTACTATTACTATTACTATTACTATTACTATTACTATTACTATTACTATTACTATTACTATTACTATTACTATTACTATTACTATTACTATTACTATTACTATTACTATTACTATTACTATTACTATTACTATTACTATTACTATTACTATTACTATTACTATTACTATTACTATTACTATTACTATTACTATTACTATTACTATTACTATTACTATTACTATTACTATTACTATTACTATTACTATTACTATTATCGTTCTTATTCAAGCATTCGTTAAAAAGTTATTTTGACTACCGCACGAAAGGTACTTCAAATGAGGGTGAAATCATCAACAACATTATCTTGTGTTCTTCACATATGCATTAGTTTATGTGATATATTGCTTTCTTAGAAACTCGATATGTTTTAATTAATTCATGAAATCTTGACTATACTATGGCTCTGTTTTCAATTAAAATCAATCTTAAGTAGAAACATTATATAGGTTGTTTATGTGATCTTGAATGCTCTACAAGTTTATTGCTTTAAACCACCTAGATTCCATGTTTAATTACAAGACTAGAAAGCATGTTATCACATAATGTAAAAATAAATTTTACAAATTGGCTTACGGTTCTTAAATCTTGATTAATTCTGAAGCGATCACCCTCACATGTCATTAGAAGTTATGTGTGCATTAAACAAAACTAGCCTAGCAAAATTTCTATGTGTTTTAGGACTAAACCGGAAATATTTATGCTATAATTTGATATTATAATTGTGAAATTATATATGAGACCAAGTAGATGCCGCTATGCGCTGGGGAACAGTATCAACTACTCCTGTCCTTACCCCGTCCCCGAATCAAGAGATATGAAACCTTCTTATCCTTAGCTGTCGATTTGCCTTCGGGTTAAACCTAATGGGGTTCCGTGATCTCCCGAAAAGATCACGGTGGCAACTTCTCTACTTGGGTTTTGAGTTTATAAACTCACTCCCTAATCCTAGCATACTCACATTATGCAAACAAACTAAATACATTCGATGTCCATAAAAAAGACACGTGGGCACGATCACAAGAGCTGCGGGTCCACACATGGTGTGACTACAAAACGACCCCTAAGCACAATCCTGAAGACTAGTAACATCCCTTAATCTATGTATGGTACTCTTGTTGGGAGAGGATCTGAACTAAAACACCTATTCTCATTGTCCTTGAATAAATCAAACATGGGGAATACTCACTCAACTTCACTCAGCTAATTACTAACTTTGAAGCTATGAACAATGGAATTGGAAGCTAGGTAAAATAAAACCTGTAATAAAATTGACAACTAAATTATGCAAGAGTAATAAATAGTTACTAGAAGCTTTACTATGTAAATTAAAGATAAAATAATCCAAGTAAAATAAACTTTTTAAAATCTTCCAACTAGTAACAATAGTGTAAATAAATAAGAACTAAGGTAGAAGAAAGAGTTTACACTACTCACTATCTTAGAGAGAACAAACTATGACTTACAATAATCTAGGTTATAGTAAAAAATCCCAATATTCATCAAAATACAATCCGAAGTATCTATAGTAAAGGCTATAAGAACATGGATTGTGTGGAGTAGAGAAAACTAAAGTCCCTAGAACAGGAGCATAACAAGCTCTATGTTAAAGGTAGCGTCGGCTACCTCTTGTTAAATAGATAAGGAGGAAAGAATATAAACGATAGTAGAGGTGCTTTCTTACAATGGGGCTTGTGACACCGAACCATTGTTAGCGATATTGTGAGCCATCAAAAAAGAGTTATGACCGACTACACCAAGACCTTGAAAATGTTAGCAGAAATAAAGACTATCTGATCCAAACCAACGCTATGTATTATGTCTAACTCTGTCCATATGTCGCCTCAGTTTCTGAACCAAAGTGAAAACCTACATAAAGGAGACAACACACAAAATAGGATAAATACGTGGTAAAATATGTCAAAACTTGTTAGAGGACCAACTCAACCAAAAGTTTAAGATGATGTTTGAGGTCTAGAAATTGGTTTTATACTCTATCACGCCCCCTCACACAAGAGCCCATTGGACTTGAAGTGTGGATGCGGCATCGGCCCCCAGACCCTGCGCTTTATAATTCCACTTAGAAGGGAGGGGTGGATGAGATTCAATTCGAACCCATGACCTTTATGTCACGCTAGCGCTGATACCATGTTAGAGGACCAACTCAACCAAAAGCTTAAGCTGATGGTTGAGGCCCAAGAATTAGTTATTGTACTATATCAAAACTACAAGGGAACGGGGAAGGCTAATAAAAGAGAAAAATAACGAAATATAGGGAAAAAGAACGAAAAAAAACTAACTAAACTAACTACAAAAGCTAGGAAAAGATATTTACAACTAAGCACTACATCTGTTTTTCAAATGATAGACACTTAGGGCCTGTTTACTTCAGCTTAAAATCAGTTTAGTTCAGCTCCGTTCATTTCAGTTCAGCTCAGTTCAGTTCAGCTGTTCTTTAATTTTGCTAATTGATTTGATTAATTAGGTTGATTATGTCAATTTCATTTACACATGTTAGACCGATGTATTTACATTTTATTTTTTTATATGAAGAACAGTTTATTGTGTATATTGATATTCATAATAACAACAACAACAACAACAATAATAATAATAGTAATAGTAATAAACAACATGTAGTTTACAACCCAACGCTACAAAATTATGAGTCATCATAATTACATTAATAATTCTTGGACAATAATAATACTACAACTTTCATATTACTAAATAACATAATACAATATACTTCGGTTAATAATTTTAGATGACATAATAATACTACTACACATGTAATACTTTTCCTAATTAGTCATCTTCTTCTTTGTTTTCTTCATAATCGGTGAGCTCTTCATCTTCTTCTTGACCATCAACCTGCTACTGCATGAACCTCAGGTTTACATTGAATTAAATCTCATATTTGATCAGTTATTATTGTTGCCGTACAATATCCATTTCTTCTTTTCTAGTTTTGTCATACATACTATGATCTTCTCTTTGTTCCATGATTTCAACTTGGTGTGTCAATGGAATCCGTAGATTATGTAATCGTGTATAATTGTGTAGAGTACAACAAGCAACAATAATTTGTAATTCATAACATAAATCCATTTGTGGCATACTTTTAAGGATCTTCCACCTATTTTTCAGTACCGCGAAAACCCTCTCAATAACATTTCGACAAGAAGAATGTCGGTAATTGGATTACTCAAACTTTCCTTGTGGTAGACTTCCTTTTTTGAAATCGGGAAAATGATACCTCGTCCCAGATCCTGCATGTGGACTCATGTATCCAAGTGTATTAGGATACGCTGAATGAACCACATAGTATTTACCTGTAAAACAATATAATCATTAGTGTTAATTTACCAACTGCGATTTAAGTTATGAAGGTACCAGACGACGGGTGCAGAAATCCCATTGTTTTATCACCTATGCTTCGCCTCCATACGGTTGAATCATGTGCACTACCTTCGTAGCCTACATTAATTTGAGTGAATAACATGTTCAATGAACAAACAGCCATCACATTACATGATTTATCTCCTTTATGATCTCTAAAGGCCTTGCCTAAAGGGCATCACTTTACATGATTTATCAACTTTTTTTGTATTTTTTATTTATGTTGTACAATAATTAGCTTATTTTAACTCCAACAGACAGTATGGCAATAATTAATTAAAACGTTATTTATGGATTCTATAACAATATTATTATTATATAATCCCTAATCCATATTAACAACAATTAATCAAAACTATAAAGTTTTAGTTCAGTTCAGCTTCAATTAGTTCAGTTGTTTTCATCTGAAGTAAACATGCTCTTAGACAACAAGATATAAGAGTAAGTAATAAATATATGTAAGAAACCTCAAATAACCAAATCTAAAGACTATGGTTCATGGTTTATGACATTTTTGGGGTATTACTCAACAAAAGTAAATCTAACAATTAAAACATGGGGAATGAGATTCTCTCACTAAAATGCCTAACCTCTCATAGGTGATATAGTCTTGAAGAATTGATTCATCAACGGAACCTCTCCTAAGTGATTCCATGGACTTCACAAATGCTACCATGATTATAGGAGGGACCAAGCTAAGCTAAGGTCTATTAAACATTGCATTTCTTCATGTATTTTTTCTATTGTCTATGATCAAGGAAAATGGATTGCAAAAATCTATAGATAAGGAAATGCAAGCTAAAACACACAATAAAATCAACTTGATCAAAGTCAACATTCAAGCTCCTTGACATCAAAAGTTAACAAACCCCAACATTCAATATAATCCAACATCAACGTAAAGTTGCCAAACCTTATGTAATCAATCATAAACCCTTCCTTGTAGCCTCTAGAAGGATCGGAGATTACTCATGTAAGCATTGAAAACAACGCAATAATCATCAAAACTAAGCAAGCACTAGAAATAAACATGATAAATGATAAATAAGTTGTAACGATGGAGAATTCTCTAATGTCTGTCTCTATTTTTCTCTCTAATACACGAAATTAAATCCTAAGTAGGAATGAAATTGAAAGCTTCAGCTAAGTTCTTAACGTTGGGTTATTTATATGCTAATACAAATAAAAAAAATACAGGCCTAAAAATAAAATCGCAATTAACAACTAGAGTTGTGTTTTGACAAATAATTTTTTTCCTTCCCGATGAAACTTGGATTAACTCCTAAAAGTCTCAATTAACAAAGGAATCAGTTTCAATGATAAACTCACACACTTTTTTATTTGGGAACTTAAACCTTTAATAGGCATATATCCCATGGAATCAGGAGAATAAAATAATATAAATAAATCATTAAAATAATCCTTAAAGATAAAATAATAAATATTGGAATTGATAAATGAATTGAATAGCCTAAATATTATTCTATGAAAATAATGCTAAAACTAAATCCAAATTACATGGCCACAAATATTACAGTATCTCTCATGCATATGTAGGCCTCAATGCACTCCTCCTTAGGGGTGTCAATTTGGGTTGGCGGTGCAGGTTTGGATTGACCCAATCGGTTTCGGGATATTTCAATTCAGATCAGTGTCGGTCATTTTATCTCATTGGTTCAATCCAATTTAGTTCAGGTTATTTCAGGAGCAGGCTAAAACACTTTGTTCCTAATTCGAGAACAGTTCAATCCAAGCTCGGGCCATTTTGGTCAAACCCACTTCAATTCAATCAAAAACGGGTCAAGAAAAGCCAACTTAACGTGAAATCACGGTCTTTTTCTGGTTACCATCGGGTTATTTTAAATTCTTGTCAACAGTAAAAATTTTCGTGTATTTGAATGAAAGTTGAAAATTGTGTGATGATATTTTATATCAATTTGATTAAGCTTGTTCAAAATATAATCCTATGATCTCCTAGCGTCCGTGAAAAAATGTATCTAATATTAGTTGGAAATTTGCTTGTTTAAATATATAATCATGTTTATTAAAAGTATATTAGCAATATTATATACATGTTAATTAATCATTATCGACATACAAATATACAATGTGTATTAATCAATTTTAAAAGATAAAACATCATTTTGTTTTTTATAAATAAATGTTTGGAACATTTGAGTTTACTTTCAAATCAGTTCGGGTTAGGTCAGGTCAATTGTTCAAACAGGTTGCTTCATATTCGATTCAGTTTAGTTTCATACAACATTTTTCAGTTTTGTACAAATCAATTTCAGTTTGAGTCTTTTTCAGTTCTGGTTCAATTCATTGATTTACCGGTTAAAAACAATTTAGGTCACTTTCAGTTCAAGTCATTTTCAGGTTACAGGTCACTTTCAATTAAGTTTATTTCAATTTCGATCAAGGACAGTTCATTTAACCCAACGGGTTCCAACCCAAACTGACACCCCTACTCCTCCCCCATGCATGCACTACAACTTCACCATATTACGCTACTCGTCTCTCAATTCGTATCAATAGTAAAGACCCTTTCACCAAAATGTGTCTTAGGATAAAGAACAACTGAAAGAAAGAACCCTCTTAGAATGAAATTGCTATGAGAAATAACCAAAAGAACCCTTTTATGTCAAACATGTTTCACTTAGGATATTCATTTTTAAGTTTTTTTTTTCCCACCGTCCAATATTGATGGCTAGTATAAAAAAATGGCACTATATAAATGTGTGTACCATTAGAGGAACGACAATGTTGAAAACTCTGTATGTAGAAACACATAACCTTACTGATGCACCCAAAAACGATTCTTGATACTAATCTGATGATAAAATTTTCAATTTTTGTGATGAAAATGTGGAGATACATGAGCTTTCGTGTAGAGTAACATAAGTTTAAACTTAATGTGGTGTTGGTGTAGGAATTTTTCATAGTTGGATGAGGAAGAGTTCAACTAACGGTACTTGAGGGGGAAGGAAATTGAAGAAAATTTGTGGTTTTTCAAACACCGTAAAAACTATTGGTCAAAAAAAAAAAATCAAAATGGTATCATACAACAAAACAAAAGTTTATGATATTCTAAAACCGAGTAGAAATTAACTACTCAAACTCACCAGCTGAAGATATAAAGTTATAGAGAAAAAATGCAAGACCTTACTCACTCTTTATACCACGATAAAAGGAGGGTTTTTAAATTTATCACATTGATACATTTAACAAAGTATATCAAGCAAATATGAGGTCCATAAACAAGCTAAAATATTGAGACTCACACAATTCTTTCATGGGCCTCACTACATGTGACATTTTTCAATGTGATATATTTTGTTAAATTTTTAAATGTGATAAATTTATAATTTCCCCGATAAAAGATGAGAAGAATATTATTACAAAGGTGGCTTGCTATGTGACCCAACACTAAGGATATAGAAGTCCAAAAACTATCTAATTATAACTTTTATCTATTGCTAATATCTATCTTGTTACCGTAAGATATTTTATAAATATTATCTTTCCAATATGTTTATAGGTTAGATTGTTGAAACAATCAAAGCTTCTATAAAAACCTCAATTAGCATACAGGTAGGAAAAAGTTAGAGGGCAAATTTAGAGGTTAAGTAATGATATTCTCCTGTCAGATTGTCATACAGCTATAAACTATGATAACTAACTTTTCACCACATCACCCTTAATTCCTTAAATTATTTTTTATTTTTCCTAAACAAGTCATTTATTTTAAACATTAAAATTCATTGGCAAAAACAAAAACATAATTTTTTTAAGGTAACAGGAAAAGCGTGCAATTTTTTCCCAAGGTGATCAAATCATTATCATGTGTAAGAAAAAGAAAAAAGCAATAGCAAAAATAGATGAAAGAACAATTACTACTATAAAATCAACAAGAACAATGGATTGTCATCCATTATTAAAGAAGAATTGTTGGACTAATAGTAATTTCAAACATGGGTTTTCTCAATCTCAAATGAAAGTATTGGGTGCTATTTGTGAAACAATTATCCCTCCAATTTCTTCACCATCCTCTTGTTCTTTGAATGATAATGATCAACAAGATGATGCAGTTGTTTCTTATTTTCATCAAACAGCTTCTCGATCACCTATCCCCGATGAGGTAATTTTTTATATCAACCTTTTTTGTATTTATTAAGTAATTAGTATTATGTCCGTGCGATGCGCAGCTTAAAACTAAAAATATTAAATTAGCAATAAAGTTAATTATATTAAATAAATTGTATACCTTAATAGTTATAGCAGAATATTTATATTGTATTACTTTGTCATTATTCACATATCACACTTTTATCATTGCTTGTACTGTATACATAAGTAAATTATATTTATATGGGGTCTTATTTGTTCCGTGTTGATTTTCCTATTAAAATATCAATTTTTCTAATTTTGCAAATACAAAATTAAAGATATATATATATATACTGGCAATTGTGAAAAGGTGGAGTATAATGAAAAATGTGGAAAGAAGGGAGTAACAAAAAAATTGAAAAAAAAAATCAATATCTACTAAAATCATGCATCTATATATATATATGTGTGTCAATTTAATTTCATTTAAATTAGTGAAATAACAAGTTTTTCTCATTTACAATTTGAGATTTTATGTACATTTTATTAAAACAAATTCTGTAATCCTCATTGTGATCCCATGCAATAATGTTTTTTTTGTTAATTATTAATATTATTTCTTGCAATAGTTTTATTTTTGTACTATCGAAATCACGTGTAATAATAGGACAATAAAATTTAAAATATTAAGATCTCGAGCAGTAGTAATACACTTGAAATATTGAGATCTTGTATAATAATGATAAACTTGAATTATTGAGTTTTCGTGCAATAATTTTATATTAGAACAATTAAAATCACGTGCAATATTCAACTTTCAGATATTGATATCCCATGCAATAATTGTACACTTTAAATATTGAAATCCTACATAATGGTAATAAAACAGAACTATTGGGATCACATATAATAGTAATAAAATTGAATTATTTAGATCCCTTATAATACTAGTAAATTCACATAAAATTCAGAATAAACTGTTTTACTAAAATAATCTAAAATATTAATAACAATTTAAAAAAAGCTAAATTATGAAACACTTGTTGTTTTTAAAATTATGACAGGATACCAAAAATAATTAATATAATCAAAATATTGAAAATGTAATATCAAATTAACATATAAATAAAATAAATAAATTGTATAAGAAAATAGTTATAGAAAAATATTTTTATTATAATAAAAAATATCAATATATCGTATAAATTTCAATAAAAGTCAGTAAAAAAGAAAAAATCATGAAATTATTTCGTATTTTAAATAGGTCATTTAATTATTTTAAATATAAAAGGAACATACAAACTAATAATATTAGTTCCCGTGTGATAGTATTAAATTTGAACAAAATTACACGAAACCACATTTCTAAAAAAAATAATATTAGTAATAACATTAACGGAAAAAAAGTAAAATACTTGTTTGTAGTTCTCAAAAGATATAAAAAAAATAAGTTAAAATTAACACAAAAATAATAAAACAAAGTTGATTCCTTATATAGCAATGCTTAATAGCAATAGCTGATAATTAAACCAATCTTTATTCTTCATGATAAAAAAAGATTGTTCGAGCTCAATGACATCAAATAAGTCCTAACTGCTTTATAAAGTATAAATAAAATTATTTCTTATAATTAAATAGATCATTTAATGATTTTAAATATAAAAGGAAGATACAAAATAATGATATTAGTTCTCGTGCGACAATAATAAATTTGAATAAAATTGTACGAAACCACATTTCTAAAAAATAATATTAGTAATAACATTAAGGGGAAAAAAACTAATTTAATTGCTTGTAGTTTGCAAAAGATATAAAAAATAAATTAAAATAAACAAAAAAATAATAAAAAAAATTATTCCTTATATAGCAATGATTAATAGCAATAGATGAAAGTTAAACCAATATTTATTCTTCATGGGAAAAAAAAAAATTTCGTTCAAGCTCAATGACATAAAAGCAATCTTAATTGCTTTATAAAATATAAATGAAATTTATGCACAATATTATTTATATAAATCATTGAAAAGGAAAAAAAATGACATTAACAAATATTAGGTCATTTAATAATTTTTCTTACAAATAAGAATATGCGAATAAATAATATTATGATCTATGAAATAAGATTAGAGGTTAAACAAAATGATCCTATACTGAATAGACCACTTAATAGTTTGCGCAAAGTTAGTAGTGCAAATTAAAAGCTAACATCAAATATTCATGTAAAATTAAAAAAAAAAAAAAGTTAAGATCCAATATGGCAATCTTTCATGTAATCGTGTAAATTTTATATGATTCTTTTTTTTTTAATATAGATAATTTAATAGTTTGTTAGGTTTTATTTTTCTTTAATTTTATAAATATTTTTTATGTAAAGTACTAAAACACAAGCCAATGAGAAGAGTGACAAATTTTAACTCCACATTAAGTGGCTTGTGTTTTAGTATAGTATATATTGATATTGATGATTGATTACCTTCACGTATGAACAATGCTTAGGTTTATTAAATTTATTCTTGTGCCTTAATCATTAATGAAAGCACTGATTTTGTAGTAAATTTTATACACTCAATTGTGTCTTCGGAATTTTTATCAAGAGGCGTACGAAAATTTTAATATTACACCAATAATGAGTTCGTTTTTTTACAAATAAAATAAAAAAAATTATAAATATACATAATTAAATCATGATGGAGTTTACTTCGGCTCTATTCTCCTCGACTTATTTTTACTTATTTTCAGCAAAAATAAGTTCAGTTCAGTAAAAATAAGTTTAGTTCAGAAAAAATAAGTTCAGATCAGCAAAAATAAGTTGACGAGAACAGGGCCTTAGTTATTGTTTAGTGGGTTAGTTATCAATTAAGAATGATAATTCTAAAGTCTAAAGATGCATGAATTGGAGTAAAATTGAATCTAATCTCTACATTTGTGTCTTAGCATATTCATGATGCTTCGCGTGTAAAAAACGAGATCCAATGTCAATCGTACTTTGTTGGCCTATAATTATCAACTTTATCATATTGCTTCTTTCTTTGACGGGTTGATATTCTATTTTTAAACCAATCCAATTAAAAATCCTAATCTAGAACTCACAAAGTTGATATCAGTAACACTATTTACTATTGAAACTTACATTTGTATTCATTATGACAATACGAAATAAATGATTTTTAGAAGTTTTACTTGTATAGTGATATCCACAAGATATGTTCAGTTATATTGATGTTCTAATGTATGTAAGTTGTGGATTTCTACAAAACACAAAGGGTTATTATATGAACTATTAAATTACATTTGTATATGAGGGGACATGAAAAGTTCATCATTATGTGAAATCTTGATTACTATATATATCGTCCTTCTATAATATGTGGATGGTCTCATAAATTATACGTAGTAGTATTTTTGGCCAACTGACAAAACTGATAAGAAAATCGATCCTTAGTGACAATTTGATAAATAAAACCTACTTGATGAGTCAAACGTATAAAAAAATATATCCTAGATATTTTGTTTATTAAACCTATGTGTCATATATGGTTTTTGCGACCAAGTTGTCTTCGAATTGATGTAACATTTTGTTACAATTGTCAAGGGGTTTTTTTTTTTTAACAATCTGGTCAATTTGCCTAATATATCTTCATAAGAGCAATACTTACTAATTTATATGTAAGAATGTAATCTCATGTATTCACAAAATCATTTTTTTTTAAGATAGCGCAATTTCAACTTATACCACAAGTAATTACTCCATTGAAATACGTTGATTAACATATTTGATGAATAACGAAGAGCCCACTTTCTTTTTCTTTTTAAGGAGATCCCTTTAAATTTCCATAACAATACTTTAATCAAAAATTGTATTCATAAAAAAATAATGAAGTTGGTTGTATAACACCATGAATCACTTATTCTCGTCATCACAAAACAATATATTTGTTTAGCATTTTTGGTGAATGTCTCTTAAATGACTAGATCTATACCACATAGTAAATCATTTATATGGCCTTCCTTTGTACTCCCACCGTTCCAATTTATTTTTACATTTTGACTTTTGCTCGTGAATTAAAAAATTTTAAATGAATTGATAAGATATTATCGGAGATAGGATTTTTACTGTACTTTGAATCACTTTGGTGGATTGTATGTTGATTAAAAATCAACAATAAAATGAGTTTATGGTGGTTAAGTTCATAAATTGAATATGCTAATTGAAATATTGAGTATTTTGGTGGAAAATGTGTTGATTAAATGTGAGAGATATCTTAAGGAAGAATTTAATTTAATAACATGGAGATTTAGGTTAATTTTGGAAAATGATAATATGATATTATAATGTTTATTAAATAAAGAAAAAAATGTTTAAAGTAAAAGGGAATACTAAAAGTAGGAACTTAAAAAATAACATGAAATAGGGAGAGTATTTTTTTGTTTTTGGAGAATCGATCCCAAGATTTCTTAAAATAGGGAGAGTATTTTATTGTTTTTGGAGAATCGATCTCAGGATCTCTTAAAATCAGGAAGGAAACTTTAATACTTGAGCTACTCCTGAATCTCAAATAGGGGTATTGAATTGAAACATGAAAGTCGTGTAAACTAAAATACAATTAAGGAAGGCTTTTTCCACAATTTTAAAATCTTGGCACACAAAGCCAATGGTTGTAGTCCTTCGAGGTTCTAAAAGGTGAATAGAAGTGGGACTGTTTGGAATTTTATATTAATGAAACATTGGGGGGATACAAGAGGATCCTAATACAATAAATTATTTTGTTAACAACCTATTTAGTGTTATTTGATAACAAAAAAACCCATTGTTAATTACATGCTACACTTAAATCGATTTAGCTGCTGGGCTTTTTCAAACATTGTCCTCAAAGAAATTTTTGAGAATAATAATAAAGCATAATAGAAGGGAAACTTATTAAGAAAAGTCGAGATCGGTATTTTGGAAATTGTAAAAAAAAAAAAAAAACAAAGGGTAATTATGTAGTTATATTATATATATATATATAACAAATTTACCAAAATAAAGAAAAACTAAAAGTGGTGCAACTATTATGAGTTGTTCTCGGACGTTCAGATTAGATCACAAGAAGACAAAATACATTATTCATAATTTATTTACTACGTAGAAAAAATTATTTTTAATAATCCTACATTCGAAAATAACGGTGATTTTCCTTCCTTTGCTTTCCTAACAATGTTTCCATAACCTCCATCAACAAAGAACCTATAATCAATCTCCCAAAACAACTTCCACCACCACAACCTCGTGGGAATGTTATTCAGTGACACAATTAACATCCTTATCTCAACCTCTAAATAACAAAAACAAGGAAAATCCCAATTCAATAAACCAAAAACCTAGATGAACGTCATCGGTGCCTAAAAGATTGACAGAATAAACCCCTGCAATTACTTCTTTGAGGTTAATTGCATGCCACCTAATTGCTAATCAATCTTACATAATATGGCAACCAAATTCTACGCTTAAGCTCTACTATATCAACTTCAATCCTTGATAATATACACCCTGTTAGTGAATCAATCATTTTTCATCGATCTTGTTGTTGTTGGAATTGATGATAAAACTAATAACGTCATTGAATTATTAAGCTCTACTATAATAATATCACTGAGTTTTCATTTTTGTAGGAAAGATATAAATTTTTTTTTTAACAAAATAAATATTGAATTGGTTTTAATTTCTTTTTGCGGAAACTTTAATGAGTTTAGGAATTGGGCTGGGTACCAAGCTGGTGGTTAAATAGGATGAGTTTAAAAACTCGGTAAGTGGAGGGAGGAGGAAGAAAAAGAAGAAGGTTATGAGGATCATGGTATTGGTGGCTTTTAATTAACAAATGGTACTGAATAAAGGTTGTTTAAGCTACAAATAAATGATAATTAAATTAGTTCACCAATCGTTGATAAACATGTGTCTCTTTTACCGGTTTTTTAAGTCACCAACAAGTTAAGGACCACTAATTAAAAATGTAGTTCAAAGGTGGGATCATTAAGGTAAAATCAAAAGGTGTGACTATTATTTTCAAATTTGTAAAAGGTTGGATTAATTTATACAATTTTTCCGTTTATTTATCCCCATAAATCACTTATTCTATTTGAGTCAAATAGTATACTGTAAGTTACTTTGTACCGTAAGCGATGCAAACTATGCTCCATCGATTTATATACTCAATAATTATGAGTAAACTGATTTATTATGATAGAGTGGAAGTCACTTAGCTTCGATGGAAAAATTGATGTTGCCTAGATGAAAGTATAGAGTTATGTTTTTTTTGTATTCATATAATGAATTGGGTTTATTTTAAGGACGATAAAGAGAGCTTCTTTAGTAAAAATGTTATTCGGATGTATGAATAAGATTATTTTTCTATAAATAAGTGCTACTATATTATGTGGTCGATTGCAAACAAGAGTTTCTCTTGCAAAAGAGTAAGGTTAATATAGTATTAGTCTTGATGAGTATAAGACAATGTATGTTTATGAATACTTGCTATTGTCTTTATTTTGTTGTTCAGTTTCATACATTGCCTGTAATGTGTTTTTGTCATCTTCTTTGCGATGTTACTTAGTGTTAGGGTTGTAACATTGAACTCTAAGTTAAATGCTACATTACTAAAGGTTACTATCTATTAGACCTTTATTGTTCGAGCCTCCAAATAACGCCAACCTTTGTTTTGAATTTTCTTTAGCTCTCCTTTGATACACCTCTGATTAATGCTTATTCAATTTCAGGTGGCGGAGATGATAGTAAAGAGAGTACCAAAAGAAGCACTAATGATAATAAAAATGGTACTCAAACTATTATCAACCAAATTAGGGACACTTCTATTATGTAGGTTGTTGTATTTGGATTGGAAATTGCCTATACAGAAGTTCTCAAAAATGAGTTTAGAGAACAGAGAACTTTTATTGCAAAAGTGTTCTAGAGAAAGTTGTTGGACTCCCTTAAGAGTGTTTTTTTTGCTCGTCAAAGTTCTTTGCTGCTTCGTCTTCTTCACCAGGGTAATGCACTTTTTGATCTTCACCCCTCTATTTCATTGTATGATTTTATTGCTCTAAACAAGGACTTTAAGTTGTTATCATTCATAAAATATTAATGGTTAATGTTATGTTTTATATAAGTGCATGCATCGCCATCTTAAGATGATCATGATGATATATTGAAATTGTTGGGTAATTATTGAAAGTTGCTTTTGTAAATCATGCCATAAGTGGTAAAATCGGAATCCCCTCTATATTTCTTTACATGATTTATATTGCTAAAAACTCGAGTTTCACATTTCACTAGTATTAGCGGCAACAAATCTAATGTGTCCATGTGCGGTGTGCCCCATTTTATGAGGTACATGCATAAACATGAAATGACTGAAAGTTTGTGATTGAATGTTAGATACTATGTTCTTTTAAAAATGTTTTAGAAAAGCTGCTATCATTCATAAGTCTTTGCATATCAATCTTTAGATGATCATCATTTATACTGGTTGACAATTTTTAAGAGTCCTTTTTGTAACATCATCATAATGTCACATATAAGTGGTGGTACCAACCGTTCTTTATATGCCAAGTCGAATAGTGATGCAATAAGCGTCATTTGAGATTAATATTGCTAATTAATCAAATTTATTGCATTTTAATAAATAAATAAATAAATTGTCAAAATATGGCATGAAAATATATAAACAAATATTTTTTTAATGGATAGTAATGAAACAATTGTCACATTTTATGTGATTGAATTATTCTTGAAATATTAACAACCATTAATCTAGTAAGACATAAAGTGAAATGTACTCCGTGAATTTATAATGTTTACTGTGAAATTATGAATGGATGAAGCTGACATTAGTACAAAACTATGATTATGTGTAATCTATAACATATCCCTTTTTCGTAAGTAGCTCTCATTGACATGTCATTATTCCTTAACGCAAATATTTAGTATTATATCCCAAAAGTCAATGCTTCAAGTAAAGATATACTTTATTTTTATCCTATAGGAAAAGCTTCATTTGTTAAGAGAAAATTTACATCCCATCTTTGAGCGATTAAGCACTAATAATCCCACAACAATCCAACCTTTCACTATGATTTTCCCACGATGCACCATACGATTGCTAACATGTTGAATAAGTTACTAACTCCACTTGATTTCAATTTTATCATAACTAAATACTTGTAATTAGTAATTAATCCTAAAATCTAAATCTGCTACTATTATCTTCTCTCTTCTCTCCTCCTCTCTGTCACCACCACCACCTGATCACTTGTCTAACCCAAAGAGCCTAAACCACCTAGCCCACCACCACCTAATTCGAACCACCCAATCCATACCTACCCACCTGAAACCCTTACCTATTCGAAATCCTATCGACCACCCTGATTCGATTTTACCCACTTTCGGGTTTGGGTTTTTCAATTCAACTCACCAACATATCTTTCGTAATTGGGTCTCCCAATTTGAGCCATGGTCGTGGGGTTTTGGAATTTCATTGGGATTTGGTAGTGGGAATAAGGGGATGAATTGGGGGGAAATTGTAAGGTGACGTGGTGGTGGTTCAGACAGGTGGAATAGTGGGGTGATTTCATGGTGGTCATTCGAATAGAAGGTTGGATTATTCATGTAAATTTTTCTGTTTTTTAATCTCAATTCCCAAATTAGAAATCAACTTGTTAAGCAACAAATCCCAAAATGGTTCTGAAGTCCACTTGCTGAGATATAAACTAGTCAAGATTGTCACTATTTTTGCAACGCGTGCATACACCTCAAAGTTGGGGGGAGGTGACATGACTCCTCATATTAATATTGAGGAGTGCAAATATTAGCTTCCAAAAATTAGTTACGATAGGGTGTATTTTACAACTTTATATCAGAGTAAAAAAAAAGTACATAGTAATTTGTATTAATTAATGCAATTTAATGCTTAAACTGTTGTTAGGAGATGCTATATATGCATATGCATCACTTTTTAATAATTACTTGCCTAGGAGAGTATTGAATTATTACAGTGGTGGATTTCAGAGTATTTAGCTTATAGTCATCTACAAGTAAATATTGAGGTGTGAAACTATGAATGTCTTTAGAATTTAGTTATCGAAAATCATTTCATTAATTTCTTATTTTAATACAATGTAAAATAGTGTGCAATTATTAGAGGAGAGTATTATCAATTTATCAATACATGAGTTGAGTAAGTGATAGAAAAACAACGTTGTTGTTGATTCTTATTTGATAGTATGTAATTTTAGACGCAATTTAACATTGTCATAGAATATTGTACATAAGCTTATATTGCAGGGGTATATGTTTTAGACAACCACTAGGTAGAAATTCTATGTTCAACCTTACCAGTTAGGGATTTTCTATATCCAATCATGTTGACTTTTAAGGCATACAATTGTGCCTGATATTGTGCTTCATAATATTGGGCATTGGTAAAATAAGTTAAGGTGCATGTTTTAGTCAAGGACGTTTCTATAGTGGCCATCCGCACCGAGATTTTTAATTTGTAAAATATGATATAATAATTCATCTATGATTATGAAGTTGGTTGTGAGGGCACTTTCGAACATTTTTATTACATCTAATAAGAAAGATTTAGTTAATAATTTTTTTCCCTAATTATTCCATAAAATGGTTGAAAATAGATAATAATGAGAAATAATGTTTACAAAATATTAAAAAATTCTTACAAGAATTTTAAACTAATGTATAATGATTATAATTTTATAATCATTAATAATTTTATGCATTTGAATTTCGTATTTTCAACAAGGAAAGGATATATGCTACTTTTGAAGATAAATTTAGAGGATTAACCTTTCTTTAGATACTTGATTAGGTGCCACCTTGTATGCTTCTTTGCATCGTTAATTTTCGGCTGTTCAATTCTATTTGATGTATGGACTATGGAGTCATATTCACGTTGTTTGTGCTTTAGTAGTTTAATATGACTCCCATATAGGAACTAATGTAGATTTGACTCTATCATTGTCTTAGGCACCACTACTCAAGATTTTATTAAGGATTTTTTGTCTAAAACTATCTTCCTTTTGTCACTTTTTACGAAAAACTACCTTTGTTTATACTTTTTGTGAAAAACTACCTTACTTTGTTGTTTTGTTTGTTGACCATTACCTAAAGCAAAACTTCGGCGTTGACTTTCGTTTTGAGGCAATTAAAAACCAATTGATTTGCACGTGATATCTTTCAACCCTATTTTCACACTTTTCTCCATTTCCCACTATTTTCTTCCCTACTTTGGAACCCGTACACATTATCAAAGTAAACTAAACACTGTATCTAACTACTAATCTATTGCTTTAACAACACTTGGGTATCATTAAGCCATATTGGATGATTGAATCGAGTTAAACAAAGGTCATGTGCAACTCACGTGTTTTTTAGATTCTTGAAAATGAAGGTCAACGCCGAAATTTTAGTTAAGGTAGTAGTCAACAAAGATAACATTAAAGTAAGTTCGTTTTTCACAAAAAAAAAAAGTAAAACAAAGATAGTTTTTCGCAAAAAAGTGAAAAAAGTTGTTTGGACAAAAAAAAAATCATTTTATTAATAATATAAAATAGGTAGCAATAATGTAGAGTATTGTACTTGGGTTTTTTTTTTCAGAATCCCAAATATTTAAGAAGAGTTTTGTAGCCTTAAAATCTTATGCTCAAGCTTACCCAATAGGTTGCATGAATTATTATTTCTNCAATTTGAGCCATGGTCGTGGGGTTTTGGAATTTCATTGGGATTTGGTAGTGGGAATAAGGGGATGAATTGGGGGGAAATTGTAAGGTGACGTGGTGGTGGTTCAGACAGGTGGAATAGTGGGGTGATTTCATGGTGGTCATTCGAATAGAAGGTTGGATTATTCATGTAAATTTTTCTGTTTTTTAATCTCAATTCCCAAATTAGAAATCAACTTGTTAAGCAACAAATCCCAAAATGGTTCTGAAGTCCACTTGCTGAGATATAAACTAGTCAAGATTGTCACTATTTTTGCAACGCGTGCATACACCTCAAAGTTGGGGGGAGGTGACATGACTCCTCATATTAATATTGAGGAGTGCAAATATTAGCTTCCAAAAATTAGTTACGATAGGGTGTATTTTACAACTTTATATCAGAGTAAAAAAAAAGTACATAGTAATTTGTATTAATTAATGCAATTTAATGCTTAAACTGTTGTTAGGAGATGCTATATATGCATATGCATCACTTTTTAATAATTACTTGCCTAGGAGAGTATTGAATTATTACAGTGGTGGATTTCAGAGTATTTAGCTTATAGTCATCTACAAGTAAATATTGAGGTGTGAAACTATGAATGTCTTTAGAATTTAGTTATCGAAAATCATTTCATTAATTTCTTATTTTAATACAATGTAAAATAGTGTGCAATTATTAGAGGAGAGTATTATCAATTTATCAATACATGAGTTGAGTAAGTGATAGAAAAACAACGTTGTTGTTGATTCTTATTTGATAGTATGTAATTTTAGACGCAATTTAACATTGTCATAGAATATTGTACATAAGCTTATATTGCAGGGGTATATGTTTTAGACAACCACTAGGTAGAAATTCTATGTTCAACCTTACCAGTTAGGGATTTTCTATATCCAATCATGTTGACTTTTAAGGCATACAATTGTGCCTGATATTGTGCTTCATAATATTGGGCATTGGTAAAATAAGTTAAGGTGCATGTTTTAGTCAAGGACGTTTCTATAGTGGCCATCCGCACCGAGATTTTTAATTTGTAAAATATGATATAATAATTCATCTATGATTATGAAGTTGGTTGTGAGGGCACTTTCGAACATTTTTATTACATCTAATAAGAAAGATTTAGTTAATAATTTTTTTCCCTAATTATTCCATAAAATGGTTGAAAATAGATAATAATGAGAAATAATGTTTACAAAATATTAAAAAATTCTTACAAGAATTTTAAACTAATGTATAATGATTATAATTTTATAATCATTAATAATTTTATGCATTTGAATTTCGTATTTTCAACAAGGAAAGGATATATGCTACTTTTGAAGATAAATTTAGAGGATTAACCTTTCTTTAGATACTTGATTAGGTGCCACCTTGTATGCTTCTTTGCATCGTTAATTTTCGGCTGTTCAATTCTATTTGATGTATGGACTATGGAGTCATATTCACGTTGTTTGTGCTTTAGTAGTTTAATATGACTCCCATATAGGAACTAATGTAGATTTGACTCTATCATTGTCTTAGGCACCACTACTCAAGATTTTATTAAGGATTTTTTGTCTAAAACTATCTTCCTTTTGTCACTTTTTACGAAAAACTACCTTTGTTTATACTTTTTGTGAAAAACTACCTTACTTTGTTGTTTTGTTTGTTGACCATTACCTAAAGCAAAACTTCGGCGTTGACTTTCGTTTTGAGGCAATTAAAAACCAATTGATTTGCACGTGATATCTTTCAACCCTATTTTCACACTTTTCTCCATTTCCCACTATTTTCTTCCCTACTTTGGAACCCGTACACATTATCAAAGTAAACTAAACACTGTATCTAACTACTAATCTATTGCTTTAACAACACTTGGGTATCATTAAGCCATATTGGATGATTGAATCGAGTTAAACAAAGGTCATGTGCAACTCACGTGTTTTTTAGATTCTTGAAAATGAAGGTCAACGCCGAAATTTTAGTTAAGGTAGTAGTCAACAAAGATAACATTAAAGTAAGTTCGTTTTTCACAAAAAAAAAAAGTAAAACAAAGATAGTTTTTCGCAAAAAAGTGAAAAAAGTTGTTTGGACAAAAAAAAAATCATTTTATTAATAATATAAAATAGGTAGCAATAATGTAGAGTATTGTACTTGGGTTTTTTTTTTCAGAATCCCAAATATTTAAGAAGAGTTTTGTAGCCTTAAAATCTTATGCTCAAGCTTACCCAATAGGTTGCATGAATTATTATTTCTAGGACATCGTTGCAAATTAATGTATGATGGTAATGCCTTGATACTAGATGGTGTTGTTTTTTTTTTTTTTTTAGCAATTATCAAATTCAACAATATCAATTTCCTATACCTTTAAACTGCTCTTATAAGCATACAACTTCCATTTAAGACAGTTGTCACATATATATCACTAATTACTAAGGTTGTAATACTTATTTGGTATTTGTAGTTTGATGAAAATTTTGAAAATCCCACATGGGAGGCCATAGGTTACAAAGTAGACTCTAGAGACTCATCAATCAACTGCAAGCAACAAAGACCACTTGAAAAGGGCATAATTGAGTGTATAACGCTAAACGACACAAGCATAGTCAAAGCACTTGAAGAGAAGGGGCTACAAGTTGCACAAGATGCTGCAGATGTGGGTGTTTTGAAAATAAAATGTGATATTGTGATAGTGGGTTCTGGTTGCGGGGGAGGTGTTGCAGCTGCCATTCTAGCGAATCAAGGTCACAAAGTAGTAGTACTCGAAAAAGGGAACTACTTTGTTCAAGGTGATTACTCGTCTTTGGAGGAGCCATCACTGAATGAACAATATGTTGGTGGCGGAATGATCCCGACTGTGGATGGGAAATTTTCAATCCTTGCAGGATCAACTGTTGGTGGAGGATCGGCTATAAACTGGGCAGGCTGCATAAAAACTCCAGATAATGTTCGTAATGAATGGGCAGTCAATCATAAACTACCTATATTTAATACCCTAGAATATGAAGCAGCAATGAATGTGGTTTGGAAGAGAATAGGAGTGACAGAGAAATGTTCCAAAGAAGGGTTTCAAAATCAAGCTTTGCGAAGAGGGTGTGAAAATATTGGGTTGAAAGTTGAATATATTCCTCAAAATTCATCTAAAGATCATTATTGTGGTTCATGTGCCTACGGGTGTAGAACAGGAGACAAGAAAGGGACTGATACCACTTGGCTAGTAGATGCTATCAATAAAGGTGCAATAATCATAACAGGTTGTAAAGCAGAGAATTTTATACTTGAAAACAGCACAATAGGAAAGAGAAAAAAGAAATGCATTGGAGTAGTAGCAATTTCAATGAACAACAAGGTTACTAAGAAGCTGCAAATAAAAGCCAAAATCTCGATTTCAGCCTGTGGATCCCTGGGGACACCACCTCTTTTAATTTCCAGTGGATTACAAAACCCAAATATTGGCACAAATCTAAAACTGCACCCTTCGTTGCTTGCTTGGGGTTACTTTCCAAAATCACCACAACTTATAGGAACATCTTATGAAGGAGGAATCATTACTTCGTATCATACGATATTTTCAGAAGATAATAATAATAATAATAATAATAATGCTCAGGCTATTATAGAAACATCAGCAATTGGTCCAGGTCAATTTGCTTCATTAGTTCCATGGCTTTCGGGGGTTGACTTTAAGGAAAGAATGATCAAATTTGGAAGAACAACAAACCTTGTTACATTAGTCAGAGATACAGGTTCAGGTAAAGTAAAAAAAGAAGGTAGAATCAGATACCATGTACACGAACATGACAAGGAGAAATTGAAAATTGGGTTAAAACAATGTTTAAGAATTCTAGTAGCAGCAGGAGCTACAGAAGTTGGAACATTCCAAAACGATGGACAGAGGTTGAAATGCCAAGGGATAAACCAGGAGGATTTGGAGCAGTTTTTGGGATCAGTTTATGCACCTGGGGGTCCACTATCAAGGACTGATAAGTGGGCTACATATGCGTCTGCT
The DNA here is from genome assembly GCA_016808085.1 of Suaeda aralocaspica. Lineage (NCBI taxonomy): Eukaryota > Viridiplantae > Streptophyta > Magnoliopsida > Caryophyllales > Amaranthaceae > Suaeda > Suaeda aralocaspica. The sequence goes on from PYUH01004040.1 coordinate 179,877, forward strand.
CATCAGTTAAGTAGTTGTCGAATGGGGATGTCTGAGGAAGAAGGTGCAGTGGATGAAAATGGAGAAAGTTGGGAAGCTAAAGGATTATATGTTTGCGATGCAAGTGTATTGCCAAATGCTATTGGTGTAAATCCTATGATTACAATTGAAACAGTAGCTTATTGCATTTCTAGAAGAATTGCAACTGCCCTTGAGCAAATGGAGTAATCGGCTAATAAAGTATCAATATTTAATTATATTATAAGTTCATATCTACTAAATTTGGAATGTATCATTTACCTGCGTGGCTTTATCAGTCCCATAGTCGAATAATGTGTTTCTAATACATGTTATATAATTAATGCTATAAAATGTATTCATTATTTTGGTTACACAACAGTATGCATGAAGAAATGCGTACCAATATACGTAAATAAAAAAAATTAATAATGTTTATTTGTATATAACCATTATGAACACCCTATTTACATTACTTTATCTTTAATAAGATTTTTTGTTATTTAGTTTTATACATATATTATATTATTATGTATATATTGAATATGTCTAATGATTGTATTAACTAAACTAACGAACGGAGGAATATAATACTTACACAATTAGTGATTTTTCACTTAATTGGATGATGTATGTTTAGTAGTCTCATTAAACCTATGAAAACCTGTAAATTCTTAAGGTGACAAAAAAGACACTAGGCCAAGTATGGTGGGTGGGTCTTGGTTATTCGATTTTCTAGAAATACAAAAGCATTGCAACAAACCAATCTTATGACATTATTTTTGCAAGCAACTACATATTACTTTACAAGTTGAGGTAAATAGCTGATTAACATAAAGTTTTTGTGAAAAGCCTTTAGTCATAATTAAATCTTCCAGAGACTAATGTACATAACTAACTACTATCCTAAGCATAATATATGATATCTAAGAGAATTTCTTCCACAAGGATTAAGGATTTAAGGAATCATTAATAAGTGTTAATTGTAACAAGCTTAGTCAATATATGGATCGGAAAGGGAAACAAGTATTAGGGGTAAATGAGATTTGAATCCAACCAATAAAGTGACAAAAATGGGATAAAAGAGTAAAAAACTCAGGTGATCTCATCAAAATACTCTATTATGCCTTATTTCGAAAACAAAACCAAATCCAACACCTAGCTAACAAGGACCATTTGCAATGGTCTTTGAATTCGTTTGTTACAAATATCTTTATTTGTAAGGTCACAAAACAATTCAGTAACAGATAAAGTTTTAATGGTTAAAATAATCATTTATATAACTGTTTTTAAAAAGGCCGTTACAAATAACATAAATGTAACTCTCACATTCTTAGCCCGTTACAAATACAGCGTTACAGCTAGCAACTTTTTCACTAGCCGAATTGAAGTGGGTACCTTACTCACCCAACCCCTAACTAAGTAACAAGTGATCAACTAATAAAATATGATGAAATTGAAAAGGAACATTTCTAACCAGCTAACAAGTAGAGTATATGGAGCAATAATCTAAGCATAAGCAAGGTCGGAACTATTTTTTCCGGAAATATAATATAAACAATAAAGAATATTAATTATTAAAATTTATAATTAACTAGCCAAAGTATTACCGCTACTGTGATAACGGCTAAAGCAGTTATCAAAGTATTAGAGCGGAAGTCTTTAAAAACCAAAACCAATTTAAAACTCAAAATCAAACATAAAAATAAACTCAAAACAAAGCAAAATTAAAACCAAAAGAATACCAACTTAAATCTTTATTACACTTCGGAACCATCTTAATGGCCCTTCAAAACCAAATAAGCTTTAAACTTTGGAAATAAAGGTCAACATCAAGTAATAATTACCTATCAAGTCCATAAAGCATTAAATTAAGAAAATACGAAAACTACGATGCAAGCACTCTCACTCCAGCCCAGCATGATTGACTTATGTCCACTTGTTCTAGACAACTACTCGCCAACAAGTGGGTCATTGTAGGGCCACGTCAAAGACAAATTCATGCACACAAACACACACAATCAGCAAAGGTGAGTACATAAATACCACATGCTATGCAAAATATGATTAACACTAAAATAAAATAAAGTATAACATACATACATCCACTACTAGAAAAACGTCCATTAGCAACGGAATCTTTCCGACGGAACAAAATTCCGTCGCAAATTTAAGATATTTGCGACGGATTTTTTTCCCATAGCAAATTTGCGACAGAATAAAAATCTATCGCAAATTTACGACGGAATTTTCCCCTTTCCGATAGAATTTTTAAAAAAATGTTGACTAAATGCAAATTTTTTGATAAAAGTAATTTGCAATGGAATTTTAGTCCGTCGCAAAACGGAAAAGGAAAAAATGAAACCCTAACTATAAAAGGCCCATTCCCCTTAGTTTTCCGTCACTTTCTCCTCTTTCTCTTCTTTCTTCTCCTCTTCCTAATTTATCTTCCTCCTCTGTCTTTTCTCCTCCTCTTCTTTCTTTCTCCTCCTCTTTCTGTTTTAGTTTGATTTTTTTCCTCACCTCTTTCTTCCTCTTCCTCTCCTGTCCTTTCTTACTCTCCTCTTCCTCCTCTGATTTCTTTTTTTCTTTTCTTCGTGAATCCGGATAACCACCGAAATTATAACCCCCAAAACCACCGTCACAACCTACAAAACCACTCGCAAAACCACCTGATTTAACCCATGAAACCACCCTCAAAACCCATGAAAGCACCGTCACCGACGAAGCTTCGGTTTGTTTGTTCAAATTTGACAATAAAAACCCTAAGTCAAGGGTTTTCATTGTCAAATTTGACCAAAAAAACTTGGATAAAAAAGGAATGCTCTGTTTTTTTAAAAAAATTTCTTTTTTCGGTTTGAAATTGCGATTTTTACTTTTGTTGGTTGTTTTTTCTTCTGATTTTCGATTTTTTAGCATATAATTTTGTTGGTTGTTGTTTTCAAGTTTGTTGGTGGTTGGTTGATGGCTTTATTTTCGGATTATATGGTGGGTGGTGGGTGGTTTTATTCTCGATTTTCTGGTGGTTGGTGGGTGGTTTTGTTGTTGATTTTGTTGGTGGTTTGGTTGATTGGTTGGGTGTTGCTGGGGTTATGGGTGAGAGTTGGTAGGGGTTTCTGGAGTTCAGGTGGGTTCTGGTATAGGGGTGGTTCGCGGTTCTGGTGGGGGTGGTTAGGGGGTCTGGTTAGTGGGGTGGTGGTGGGGTGGCCTTGCGCTGCCTCACCACCGTTTTTTTTTAATATTGGGTGGTCGGTTTCTGGCGGAATTTTCCATCAGAAATTTGCGACGGAATTTGGTCCGTCGGAATTTCCGACGGAGAATTCAGTCGGAACCTTGGTCTGACTTTTCCTAGTCATTTCGTCGAAAATTCTGTCGCAAATTAATTTCCGATGGAAATTCCGTCGCAAATTTCGGAATTTCCGACGACGTTTTTTCTGATGGACATTTTCCGACAGAATTCCGTCAAAAACACTATTTGCGATGGATTTCGGGTTTTTTCCGACGAAAATTTTCCGTTGGAAGTCGGCTTTTTTCTTGTAGTGATCTTACTGTTGACAATTCTTCACCTGTACATAGACTCATCTCAAACAAAATATTTATTATGTTTAAACTTTAGAATTCGCATTGAACGAGTTTCCTTTCCTTCAAAATTGCCCTATTGGGCGCTAACTTGGGAGCAACTCCAAAAAGTATTACTTATGTCACATAAAGAGACGGATTTCTAGTGCATTAAAAATATAAAAGAGTAAAACATTTTGTACCTCAATTAGAAGTCATAGAATACTGTTCCATACGACTCTTTGAGTTCCCCCTCTTGTTCATATTCAAGGTATATACGTTCCAAGAGTTTTGGTGTGAATCCTCTTTCACTTTACGTAATTAACCTGTTTAGCAATATTATAACTCACACATATCAACACATAAAAGCATGCATTGAATCAAACAAGTCATATCTATTATCTTTGATTTAAAGTGATTCTAAAATTATCTTGTGTCCTTTAATAAACTGAACTTCCTTTACCACATATTAACTGTAATACTCCACATTTTCACGTATTTTAAGAAATTATTTTTGTATTATATTCGTATAATATTAATATTTTTATTGAAAAATTATGTTCAATAATAATATTAAATGAAAAGAAATTAATAATAATGGAATAAATAAAATAAATAATAAACAAGTTTTGATTAAAAGTAATTATTTGTGTTCATAAATAATATATTTATGTTTAAAAATATTTTAAAAGGCTTCTAAAAACTGAGTTTTCAAAGGTTTTTTAATTTATTTTGAGGCAAGGGCCTAAAGGTAATTTACACTTGTTAGGATAAGTATGTGCTTTTCCAAATCTTACTTTGAGGCCTATAAATACCCCATTAAAATCCAAATTTCAGATTTCATGCTTATATTGGTCATTAGGATTCCAAAAATTTACAGAGAAAAGAGAGAAAAAAAGGGGAGGATTTCCGAAAAAAAAATACTGGAGTTTCGAAAAACAGAAAAATTTATTTTTGTGTTCTTGGGATCTGTGCCCACCCGGACCCCAACCGAACCACCGCTGGACGCCGCTTCGCCACCGCCGGCTGCCACCTCCCCCTCTTCGGTATTTTTTCGCACTTTTATAAAAAAAAAATTCTCCTTTCTTTTTGATTGAATCTTGCAAATTCATGTTCATATTTATGTTTAATCGTGTTTTATGAGTTTTAATCATGTTTAATAAAGTTATTATTTGTTTTAAGGCATGAATTAAATTGTTGTTTATGAAATTTTAGATTAGGGTTTATAAAGCATGAAAATTTTGATTTTTATGAGTTTTTATGATTTAAACTTCAATATTATGATCATGAGTTATTGTTGTGTGAATTTATGATGATTTTATGAAGTTTAGATTGATTTTTTAAAGGCTTTGAAAATAAAATAAATTGCTGTTCGAAATTTATAATCATGAAATTCAATTGAATAAATATTTTGATCATGTTTTGGCTTATGAAAAATTATCCTAAAGCATAGATTGGTTTCATAATTATGTTAGTAGATTGTAGAAGAGTTTTGTCACGAATTTATGATGTTTCTATGAGCTTTTCATGACTTTAAAGTAATAAATAAATATGAAATTTTTATAAAAACAAGTTAAAGTAAGTTTTAAGTGTTCATATTATGCTACTATGATCACATATTAATTCTATGATGTTACATATAATTTTTAGTATGTTTTATGAAGTTTAAAAGTGATTTTAAGCATGTTTAACATGCTGTCCAGAATTTATAAAGTAGATATTAGGTTTTTAAAGTATGTAATTAGCATAAATTGATCATATAAATTAAGTAATACATTGTATGATTGATTTATGTTGTTTTTGAAGCTTTTCAAGGAGTTTTGGTAATTTTATATTGCTGTCCACTTTTCTAAAGTGGCATAAAAATTATACTAAGGTTTTATAAAGCATAAATAAGTCCCGAAAACTATGTAATGTTACAATAGAAAAGTTATAGTGTAGTACGTAATTGAATAGAGACCATATAGGGAATGGTTTGGACAAGTTTCCAATATAGAAGTTGGTTTATAGTTGTTGTAGAACTTAGTCAACAAGGTTTTAATTCAGTTTCGATTTTTCCTTATGTAGGAGACATTGAACTAGTCCACTTCTAGAAATTGTGGCGGAGCACCGTTACTTTACAAGGTACGTAAGTACTAAAGACAAATACAGGAGTTATTATGCATGCTTGAATAATTCTTGATTACATGAAATCTTGTATGCTTGTTTTGAATCATGAATTTATGTGCATAACAAGTTTATTAGTAGCATGTTCTTAAAGTATGATGGCATTCCATGTTAAATAGTAATGTTAAATTTTTTTTTTATAAGCTTGGATTGGAATGTTATGATCAGTTTAATTTGGCCAATAGTTTACCAAGTAAAGGAAGGAAGTTATTTTTAAGTTGGTTAGTTACTTAATCAACAAGAAAGGTAGTTGTGAATTTTTATTCACATAATTAAAAGAAGTTATGAGCAATTATTTTATACATGTCGGCACTCACAGTCTAATTTGTGGTCAAGAAGAAAGTAAGTAATTAGCCACTCACAGTTAATGTGTGGTAAAGGAAGTTCAGTTTAATTAAAGGACACATATGAGATTAATTCTGAATCACCTTAAATTGAAGATAATTAATTTGGCTTGCTTGTTTTAATGCATGTCTTTATGTGATGTTGCATGAGAGTCATAACATTGCTAAACCTGGAAATCACGTAAAGTGTAAGAGGGGTTGCATCAAAACTCTTGGAACGTATATACCTTGAGTATGAACAATTGGGGTAGTCGTATGGAACAATGATCTATGACTTCTAATTGCAGTACAAGACGTTGAACTCTTTTCTATTTCTAATGCGCTAGATATCCGTCACTTTATATGACATAGTAATACCTTCTTGGAGTTGCTCCCAAGTTGGTGCACAATAGGGCGATGATTTTTAAGGAGGAAACCCGTTCGATGCAGGATCCATAAGTTTAAATATAATAGATAATTTCATTGAGTCCATGTACAGGTAAAAAGGTTGTCAAAGGTAAGTTGAGTGCATGTTTTATTTCTTTTATTTGTTGCATAGTCTTTAGTAGTTATGTACTCAACTTTGCTGACTATTTGTTTTGTGTGCATGGCTTTGTCTTGGACTTGGCCCTACAATGACCTACTTGTGGTGAGAAGTTGTCTAGTAAAAGAAAAGCTGCAGGTACAAGTGGGCATAAGTCATTTCATGATGGGCTGGAGTGAGAGCGCTTGCTTTGTTCTGTAGCTTTACTTTATTTTATTGCTTATGAAGACTAACACTTATTTTGAATGATTGTTTTTATTTCTACAGACTTTTGGTTTGGTTTCAAAGGGCCGTTAATATGGTTCCGATGTGTAATAAGTTTAAAGTTGATGTTTATTTTGAGATTATTTTGATGTTCAGTTTTAAATTGTTTTGGTTTTAAGACTTCCGCTGTAGTACTCTGATAAATGCCTTAGCCGTTATCATGGTGGCGATAATACTTTTGTTTTTCCATATTTAGAAGTTTTAATAAATATGATCCTTATTAATTATAATATGTTTTCCGGGAAAAAATGAGAAGTAGAAGTTAGGAAATTCCAGGGTGTTACATTAACTGTGAGTGGGTAACTAATTACCTTGTTCTTTGACCACACATTAAACTGTGAGTGGCTATATATATAAATATTTGCTCATTAATTCTAGTAATCATGTGAATAAAAATTCACAAACTACCTTTCTTGTTGATTAAGTAACTAATCAACTTAACTAACTTTCTTTCTTCTTCATTAAGCTATAGGCCAACTATAAAAATAAATTTAACATTCCAATTACTCATGATGAATTTATAATACTATAGAGGTGGAATGTCATTTAAATACAAAAGGCATACTTTCATGCAAATCAACTAAGCAACAATTCATGTTCACATTCATAACATGTACAATTAACAAATAAGCATCAATTTTACTATTATTCTTGCCTTTAGTACTTAAGTACCTTGTATTGTAGTGGTGATCCGCCACAACTTCTAGAAATCAACTAATTCGAAGTCTCCTACATAGAGAAAATCGAATTTAAATTAAAACCTTATTGACTAACTTCTACATAACTAACTTTTTACGTTGGGAACTTATCCAAAACGTTCCTTATATAGTTTCTATTCAATTCCATATATACTTTATTTTAATTTTTCCATTGCAAAATACTTGATTTTCGATAATTTTTCAAAAATGGCAGCTTTGTAAAACTTCTTAAAAATATTTAAAAACCCTTCTGAATATTATATTTTGATCATAAAACACTTTAGTCATGTCCTAGGATTATCACACAATATTTAGATGCATTAAAATAATTATAACTACTTGTTTCATGTGTTACTATTTTTATTAAGTCATGAGCACGTGATAAGAAAAATTCACAACTTTATTTAATTATTAAAAAATCCTTAAAATAAAACTCATCAAAACATCATAAATCATGAATAAAACTCTTTTACAATCTATTATCATCATTATGCATTTAATATATGCTTTAAAATAATTTTTTATAAAGTAAAACATGTTCATAATATTTTTGCTCTTAGTGTTTTCATGGTTATAAAAATTGGAGAGCATTATTGAACAACTTTAAAACCCTTTAAAATCAATCTAAACTTCATAAAATCCACACAAATTCATAGAACAACAATTCATGATCATAATATTGAAGTTTAAATCATTATAAACCATAAAACCATGAATTATATTCCATAATTTCATAAACCCTAACTTAAAATTTTAATTATCAACTTTATAAATTCATACTTTAAACATAATCATAACTTTATAAAACATGATTAAAATCATAAAAACATGATCAAACATAATTATAAATATGAAATTTTCAAGATTGGATTAAAAAGAAAAGAAGCAATTTTTTTAGAAGTTCGAAATTACCAAAGATTGGAGGAAGAGGGTGGCAGCCGGCGGTGGTGGCGCGCGGCAGCAGAGTGGCGACGAAGGGGATGGTGCCGACGAGCTGGGGAGGACGAAGGAGGTAGAAAGCCCGACGCAAGTTTTTTTTTTCTTTCGGAAATTTCGAACAATTTTTTTTTCTTTATTTTTTCTTTGAAATCCTAAATCTCTAGATTGCAAAATAAGTCTCATTTTTTGGGGTTTTAAGGGGTATTTATAGGCCTCAAAGTAGGATTTGGCGCGATTGCATAGATAGCCGTAATATTTGAAATTACTTTTGTGCCCTTGTTTTAAAACAATTTAGGAAAATCTAAAAATTCTATTTTAAGAAACTTTTCATAATACTTAATAAAACTTAAAGTGACATGGAATACGATTTATAAACATAAAATAATTACTTTGTTTAAAATTTATTTAAATTTCTTTATTTATTGAGCTTAAATTCTCAATAAAATATTGAAAACATAAATAAAAATATCAAATTCAGTCCTTAAAATACTTGAAAATATGGGGTATTACAGTTGTCCCGCATCTCAATGCCAATAACTTTTCAAATTACACCCTCAATCCAACAACCTCTTCGAGCAATGTCTACAGCTTGCTAGGTTAAAAACCTAAAAGGGTGACCTAGGAAAAAGTTGAGGCACCCCACTAGGTTAGAAACCTAAAAGGGCAACCTAGGCAAAAATTAGGGCATTATCACAACATTCATCACACCATGATTTCACTAGAAGTATGACGGTATAATTACGTAAGGATACGTAAGAATCCTTTCCTCGAGGTTTGTCCACTCCATTTCGAAAATACAATAGAGTTTTAGAACCATCATCATAGGTTGAAGTTTAAGAAGATTGAAGCATCTTTGTAATCTAGAACTCGACATAAACTCCATTTTCCACCAAAATATTTAGCCAAGAATAATAATTCCCCTACATCACAACCCTTCAATCACAAATTCAAACCCTTCAAAATATTTAGCCAAGAATAATAATTCCCCTATATCTTACACACTATTTCAACCCAAGTTCTAATTTTCTAACACAACATTCCTAATACATAAACCTACATCGTGTCAAAAATTGAATCCGTTAAGTCAGTTTTCCAAATTACGTTTTTTAAGTCATTAATTAATTTTGGAGTTCGAGAAGGAATTCAAGCATGGGGTTGCAGGTTGTTGTTCCTAAAGCATTTAAGAATGCGTGAAAGGAATTTCTGAACATTCATCTTCATGTTTAAAATGGAAGGTTCTTGGTTTTCATGTTTAGTTAATAGTTTCTTCATTTTCGCTCGTTCATGTGATTCTTTTTGTAAATTCTTGTTTTAATGTCTTCTATTCTATGATTTTTTTTTCAGTATCTTTTCATGGATCCTTAGAATTTTCGTTTTACTATGTACTTTGTTTCTAGTATGTTCTTCTAAGCATCGTGCACAGGTTTTCTTCCTAGCTTGTTTTGTTTTTATACTTTCTTAGTATGAATCTCATGTTCTCTTTTGCCTTGTTTGACTTCATGTTTTAGTGTTTGCCTTTGATCATGTTCATGTTTTTTTAGAGCTCATGTTTAGGGTTTTCTCTATATGGCTTTTCTTAGCATCATATTTACATAACTTTTATTCCATAGCTTTTAAAGCATATACTATCTTATGTTTTTTAAGCTTTCCTATTACTATACCTTAGGCTTCTCCTTCTCCTTTCTATTTTCATGTACATAATTGCATTTTAAATTTTATTTTACACTAACCATGCATCTTCATAAGTATATGTTAATAACCCTCTCCGCTTTCCAGAAATTGTATACATGATATGTTAATATTTGATGTGTATTTTACCCCCGATCACGATTGATTTTTAGCTCTAATGCGGCTCTTTCGAGCCATTTCTACTAAATTTTGCTATTTCAAGTGTTTGTTGTGCTTTTTATAAGATTTTACAGGAATCGATGATTTATCGTTGTTGTCCGTGCCTTTTGAAGCACTTGAAGATTTAGTGAAGAGTTGAAGTCATTTGGGAAGCTTTACTAAGGATTAGGAGTATTAAAGAAGGAATTAACGAAGTAATTAAGAGAAAAATGAGCAAGAAATCAAGAACGAAATAAATCGAGCTACCTGCCCGGGTCGAGGCAGCATGCTCGGGTGATGGTTGTTCGCCCGGACCCCTCCAGGCGGGCCGCTCCGAGGACGTTTTCCACGCGGTTTCTTTTTGTTTTGGGCTTAGTATATAAGTATTTTGTACTCCAAAAACCTAGTTACGAATTTCTTTATCAAAAAATATAGTTTTAGCCCTAGTTTTCTCTCTAAGTTGTGGAGTTCTTTCAATCATTCAACTCAATAAATGTTCAGTTTTTTTTCAATCTTTAATCCTAGTTTCTTTAATTCATGCTTAGTTTTAGTTTTAGTTTATGTTTTTAGTTTAGAAATCTTAATCCTTTTGTGCCCTAGTTTCATGTTTAGGTTTAGTTCTGTAATTATTGTTAATTTGTTAGTTTTAATCATGTTTATACACTAGTGGAAAAATTGCCATAGCTAACGCCCCATAGGTAATAGGCAGGCCGAATGCAAGTAACCTTTAAGTTTTATTTAACGGGAATTGATAAAACTATAACCTAAAATCCACTTTATCTAACGGACTAAATACAGCCCGTAACGTAAAGTATTTTAAATAACGGGCTAAATATAGCCCGTTACCCAAAGAAGTTTTAAGTAACGGGCTAAGCAACGTAGGTTACCTAAACTTTGAGGATTTTATTGTTGATTCCCCCATTTGATGCGTCAACCTGTTATCTTCTCAATAACACTCTCATCTCTCATCTCTCATCTCTCATCCCCAAGAATGTAGCCCGTTACACCACGAATCCACTACCACCACGAACCTCCTTTCCATCTCTCATCACGAATATAGCCTATTGCTTCCTCCCTACCATTGAAGCACAAAATTTGTTGCTTAAAGATCTTGTTTATTCAAACAACATGCAATAGCAAATCTGGAAGCAAAGTTGGAATCAAACAATCTGAATGTTATAGAGTATTAGCAATCATGATTTTTGATCATTCCATTGGGGTTTAGTTTGGGGTTAGGGTTTCATTGCATATATCCTCAAAGACAACGTTTTTTGTCTCGAATTTCAGAGAGACGATATTTTTTGAAGCTATTGAATCGATACTTCATCTTCCAAATTCTCTATTATGGCTACTTCTTCCTCTCAATTCAAATCCCCACTTTATTGTCCTTCAATTCAATTCAAAATTATTGAAGAGATTAACACCCTTATTGTTCTCCATTGTCGCCGCTAAATATCTTGGTTAGTAAGTCTTCATTTGGTGTTCTTTATTTTTTTATATTTCGTATATTTTGTGTATAGAATTTCATTTTCAGGGTTTAATTTTGCGTATATGAGATGCGTTCATAGTTTATTTTCAATTCCTTCGGCTCAATTAAGGTCGTTATTTTTGGTGTGTTTTCTAGGTATATGACATACGACTAATTTTGCTTTTTAATTTATTAATTGCAGGTTTTAATTTAAAGTTGTGTTTTTCTTGTTCCATCAATTGACATTCTGGGTTAACAATTGGAGTCTCAGTGTTTATATTAGTTTCTTTGGGTATGTTTTTCATTTTGTTATTATCAGTTTCGACTATACTTGATTTGGTCAATGATATTATGTCTTCCTATTCTCAAATTATTAATTTCCTTCACAAGATTTTACCTTTATTAATCAACTATTTTGGATTTCCCATAATTCCTTGATGGTAATAAGTTCTAATTCTTTGTTTCTTTTGGTCCCTTGAAGAGTTATAAAAACCTTTTATAATCCGATTTAGGGTTTAATTGAGTTTACTCTGTATTATTGTTAGGATTCAGGAAATTTTGGGCTAGTTTATAACACTGGATCCAATCTTTAGCACTGTTAGATATAAGTATAGATTTTCGAAATATATAGCCATTTAGGTGTAAGTCATGGATCGTAGTGTATAACTGTGATCAAAGTGTGATAATGAGAGTGATGAGCAGTCTTATTATTGAGAAAAGGGATCAATAGAATTAATTGCTAAGTCATGCAAGAGTTTGATCTCGAGATTCGTGATAAGAAGGGAGCAGAAAATGTAGTAGCTGATCATCTTTCTAGGATCCGATTCGAAGATGCAAAACTAGTTCCTATTGATGATTCCTTCCCTGATGATCAGTTACTTTCAGTTGCAGTTAAATCACCATGGTTTGCTGACTTTGCTAATTATATTATAGGTGGTTTCTTGCCTCCTAATCTTTCATCAAAGCAGAAGAAGCGGTTCCTTCATGACGTCAGGCGATATTTTTGGGATGACCCAAATTTATTTTGGGAATGTGCTGATGGTCTATACTGACGATGTGTTCCTGATTGGAAGTTTTATGGGATTTTGAGCCATTGCCACTCATCACCCTATGGAGAACATGCAGGCCCTTCGAAGACAGTGTTGAAGGTATTGCAGCTTGGTTTCTATTGGCCTACTCTACAGAAGGATGCTAGAGATTTTGCCATGTCTTGTGATTCGTGCCAACGAACAGGTAATATCTCCAAAAGGCATGAAATGCCTCATATAGTTATCTTAGAAGTTGAAATCTTTGATGTTTGGGGTATTGATTATATAGGTCCCTTTCCTTCTTCTAATGGTAATCGCTACATATTAGTTGTTGTGGATTATGTTTCTAAATGGGTGGAAGCTCTTGCTACCCCCCATTGTGATTCTAACACCGTGATGAGATTGTTCAAGCATGTTATTTTTCCTAGGTTCGGAGTCCCTAGAGCTATCATTAGTGATGGGGTAACGCATTTCCATGAGAAGAGGTTAGATAAGCTGCTGGAAAAGTACGGCGTTTACCACATAATAGGATTGGCATACCATCCAAAAACCAGTGGTCAAGTGGAGGTCTCAAATCGAGAAAACAAGGCTATCAGTGAGAAAACAGTTGCAAAGTCAAGGAAAGATTGGAGTAGTAAGCTTCATGATGCACTATGGGCATATAGAACGGCGTTCAAGACACCTATTGGTACATCTCCATATCGATTAGTCTACGGGAAGACGTGCCATTTACCGGTTGAGTTAGAGTACAAAGCCTACTAGGAAGTAAAGGAGCTCAATATGGATGTGAAGCTTGTAGGTGAGAAGCGGTTACTTCAATTAAATGAGCTAGATGAGTTTCGATTAGGAGCCTATGATAGTGCTAAGATCTATAAGGAAAAGACTAAGAAATGGCACGATAAGCGAATTATAAGAAAGGAGTTCCTAGTGAGTGACAAGGTCTTGTTATTCAACTCTAGATTGAAGCTTTTTCCATGAAAGTTGAGGTCTAGGTGGAGCGGTCCTTTCATTGTCACCATGGTGAGCAAGTATGGATTTGTGGAGGTTCAGAATGATAAAGGGGAATAATTCAAGGTCAATGGACACTGCCTCAAGCACTACTATGAAGGTGATGTTGTTGGCTTGGTTGAGGAAATCACTTTCCGAAACCCACACCCCCTATGAGCTATGGGGAAATATGGTCAAGCTAATGACCTTAAAGAAGCGCTTTGCGAAGGCAACCCGTAGTTAGTTTAGTTTTAGTAGCTTTTTTTTTCATAGTTTAGTAGGGACTCTAGCTCTATTCTTAGCTTTGGTGAGGAGAGTGAGGGACTAACAATTTTTGCAAGTGTTTCTGGTGTGTTCATAGGTGAATTTGAGGCGAAAAAGGGCGAAAAAGCGCACAAAGGACTGTTCACCCGGGTGGGTCCGGGCGAAAAGCCCCCCTCCGGGCGGATAGCTTGGGGTCCGGGCGCGCAACCCTGTTTCGGGGACTTAGAAAATTTTACAAAAAGTTGGAAAAAAGACCCCCGGGCCGAATGCCACCCTCCAGGCGTGTGGCGCTCGTCCCGGGCGCGTAACCCGTTTTCAGGTACTTAGTTTTTTTTCGGAGAAATTGGAAATTAAGGTAGTATGTCCGGGTACCCAGGTGAGCAACCCCCTCAGGGCGCATGGCAACCTGGAACTCGAGCACTCGGCACACCCCACCCGCGCGTCTCTTCCCTTCTTCTTCTTCCTTCTTCCTTTTTCTTCCTTCTTCTTCCTTTCTTCTTCTCTCACCTCTCATTATCTTATCTCCTTTTCTCTCTCTACAATTTAAAAATCTCCATTACTCCCTTTCTAACTCTAAACTTCTTTCTTCTATATCTTCCTCTTTACTCACTCAAATTCACTCAAATTTCACCAAACTTCATATTTTTCCACTCTCTTTTAGATCCCCACCACAAATATCTATAAAAACATCTCTTAACTCACATCAAAAATTTCCTCACTTCACATAATCAAACTTCAATGGCACCCAAGAGACAACGACCGGGACCTAGCACAAGGAATGAACCACAAGGCTTCGGACGGGATTTCACTTATGGGTTAGTTTCTTTTGGCTCTCATGGACAAAAGGTACGTTTTGAAAAGTTAAAATTGAGACATATTACTCCTACTCATTTTCTAGACCATCAGTTATTACGTGCTTTAGGTGTTTATAATGAAACTGAGGAATTATTTAAATCTATGGGTATGCACCGATTCTTTGCTATGGATGCCCCCACTTACCCCGACATAACATATGAGTTCATGTCGAGTCTTGAGATTGACCGCCCCAACCCCAAAGTACTTGTTAGAGGTGTTAGTCTTAGAATGTTTAATGTCGATCGGTATGAAACGATCAAAGATTTTGGGGCAATTTTTGATTTAGCCAGTTGGGGGCGTGCTAGACCCCCAAAGCGCTTTGATGATGTTGCATGGTGGTTTTCTTTGACTGGTGTTCATTTGACTAATTGGCAACATGCCAAAGCTAACCTGATCCACCAACCCTCTGCCAGGATCACTCACCGTTTCCTTGCAGGGACTATATTTGGTCGGTAAGAATAGCATGAGGTTCACACTAGAGAAATGTGGTGCCTAGGGAGGCACTTGGTAAAACATTCCTTTCCCTATCGTCTTCATCTTCCTCACTTATTTGCTATGCATTTACATACTCAATGCAAGACCTATGCAGGAATTGAACGATTTGGCCAAACAACTATTAACAACATTGTTTTTGGTGGCCTACTGACTTATGTTGCTTGGTACTACAAGGCAGACTTTGAGTATCACCGGACCCCTGATGTGGGATCCTGCACTTTGGATGCCCCTTACTTAGCCAATGTGATTGGCTAGAGTTAAGGGAAGGGGGTCGTATTAGATGGTACATACGACCATCTAGGGGAGTTTTTGTTATTCTCCCTAATGCTTCATTGACTGGATTGCTCCTTGATCAGCAATCCTATACTATGCCTTTGGATTTCTGTGTTGCAGGTTTTTTCTACAGGTACCTTGAGACACAGCAGACCGAGCCTGTCTTCGCATTTCGTGCCCCAGAAGCCACCCCAGCAACCCCCTATGGACCTTGCCCCATGGAAGACACAAATGAACCAGCTGCAGAACCAGTTTAACAACTTTCAAATACAGCAGCAGCAGTTCATGCAGCGGTTCGATACTTTTGAGCAGGACCACCGTCATGCCATGCACCCCATCTATGACCACTACATCTATACCGGCGTAGTGCCTTCTACTGGCTCTCACCCTTCATGGTACACTTTCAACCCTGGAGAGGGGACCAGTGGAGCAGGAAGAGAAGGTGGTGGTGGTGATGATGATGATGATGATGACGATGCCAGTGAGGACACTGACACCTTCCTCCAGGATTCTGACTAAGAGGAGTCCCTTACTTCCTTCAGCATGAGGACGTTGCTGAGTCCGGCTTAGTGGAGGTAATTTTATTGCATTCTTAGTTTAGTTTTTATTGCTTTCTAGCGTAGTTTTTATTGCTTTCTTAGGTTAGTCATATGGTTTGTACTACTCGTTAGAAGTAGGAGTTTACATATGACCAAAAAAATGTACTGCTTTCATAGTTTAGAGTTTTGTTTTGCTTTTAGTAGTCAATTTTAGTATGGTTGATTGATTGAATGACATGTACGATGAAACTTTATGAATGATGACTTCCCTATGCCCCGCATTTTATTTAAAAATTTTTTTGATTGATTTGGGCATGTGATGAGTTATGTTTTGGGAATCGCAAACTTGGACTTGAACATGACTTAGCTTGAAACAGTTTCTTATCTTACCATTATAGCCATGTGTGGAGTAGAGGCTTGAACTGTGTTAACGGAAGGATTTGAGCCGCATACATTATTATTTGCTTAATTCTTTTCATGTGTGCTTAGTTCCTGGTGCTTGTATGATCCATGTTTTGGCATTTGACTCTAGTAGCTTAGCTTTAGTGTGTTACATGTCACGAATGATAAAAGGCATTCATTTCATGTATGAGCTTTCGGATTTTAGGCATTCCCTTCACAAATTTTCCCTTGGTCCTTATTTTGAGATTTTTATCCTTCATTTGCATTTTAGCCACATTACAACCCTATTTGGCCTTGTTCTATCAATTGATATATGCCTAAGCTTAGCTTGGGGGAGTTGTGGAGTTGTTATGTTGTGTTGTGCATTTGTTGTAGGTTTTGGAGGATTGGAAAATTGTGGAATGGTTGGTGTTAAAGTTTAGTAATAGGTCTCACATTAAGGCTCTGCATACCAATGTCTAGGCTAGTTTTTAATGAAGAATTAAAATGTTATATATCTTATATTGTCCTAGTTATGTATTTGTGATGATTTTGTCTTTGACATGTCATTAAGAGTCGTGAGCCTAAGTTTGAAAAAAAATTCAAAAGTTTTTTAGAAAGAAAAAAGAAAATGAAAAGAAATTAAAAGAGTTTAAAAAATTGAAAAATGTTGAAAAAGAAAAGCTTCTGATATTTGGAGTTGTTGAAGTGTAAAGTTTTATGGTGTGATGTGATTCCATGAGAATTGGTTTGATGTTGGAGTTGAATGATGGAGATGTTGATTATGTTCTTTGATTGTTATATGCGTATAACCCGCATTTACCACCACATTATCCCAAATTCTATCCTACCCATCACCCTAGCCACGTTACAAGCTTATAAAGACCTTTTTGTTCGGCATGTGCATGTTTAATTTTTAGTTCTTGTGATGTGAGTCAATTGCCAAAGCTAGTGAGTATTACTTGCTTTTCGAGTCGACTTTCATATTAGGATTGAGTGACTACCATTAAACACTTGCATGAGGTGTGAGATGTGGGTTCGGGTTCTCAAAATTTGCATTTCAACACTTATTGCATTTGCATTATTATTTGGGGATTAAGGGTGAGCTTCATCGTTTATGCTAAATTTTATATGTGGAGTGACACCAAGTGAGATACTCTAGCCATCAACTTTTATTTCTTACATGGTTGGCTTATTGATTTTGATTTAAGTGGATGGCGGTCAAGGAATTTTGATGGGTTGGTTGAGGAACTTACATGCTCGGAATTGCTTGAGTTGATTTTGCTTTGCAAAGTTAAAGGCCTGAAGTCATTGTTTGCTTAGTTGTTTGCTTGATGACAAGCAAAGGTTTGGCTTGGGGGAGTTTGTTAAGTTAATATTTGATGCGTATTTTACCCCCGATCCCGATTGATTTTTAGCTCTAATGCGGCTCTTTTGAGCCATTTCTACTAACTTTTGCTATTTCGAGTGTTTGTTGTGCTTTTTATAAGATTTTACAGGAATCGATGATTTATCGTTGGTTTCCGAGCCTTTTGAAACACTTGAAGAGTTAGTGAAGAGTTGAAGTCATTTGGGAAGCTTTACTAAAGATTAGGAGTATTAAAGAAGGAGTTACTATACCGAAGTAATTAAGAGAAAAACGAGCAAGAAATCAAGAACGAAGCAAATCGAGCTACCCGCCCGGGTCAAGGCAGCGCGCCCGGGTGGTGGTTGTTCGGCCGAAACCCTCCGGGAGGGCCGCTCTGAGGACGTTTTCCACGCGGTTTATTCTTGTTTTGGGCTTAGTATATAGGTATTTTGTACTCCAAAAACCTAGTTACGAATTTCCTTATCAAAAAATATAGTTTTAGCCCTAGTTTTCTCTCTAAGTTGTGGAATTTTTTCAATCATGCAATTCAATAAAAGTTCAGGTTTTATTCAATCTTTAATTCTAGTTCCTTTAATTCTTGACTAGTTTTAGTTTTAGTTTATATTTTTAGTTTTAGTTTTCTTAATCTTTTTGTGCCCTATTTTCATGTTTAGGTTTAGTTCTTTAATTGTTGTTAATTTGTTAGTTTTAATCATGTTTATAGTTTTAATTTCGTTTATTAATTTAGTTTCTTTCAATTTAATTATGTGTGAGTAGTTTTCTTTCTAGGAATAAGGGATCTATGGATTTTTCTTAATGTTTTGTTCATAATTGTTAATTTGATTGTTAATGTTCTTGAATTCCTGTTGTCAATATATATTGCTTTCAGTTAAATACTGGCCAGGCTTAATTGTTAGTCTGATATTGTCGAAATCGATACTGAGAGGTAAAATTACCACAATTAGATCATAGGGACAATAGGCATAACAAGTGTAAGTGAGGGAGAGCCATTAAAGGAGTTTTGAAGGAGACTAGATTTGAGAGAATTAGTGAACCTTAATTCAGGAAGTTAATAATCGGTTAATTAATTGTGTGCAGTTCATTTGTTGATCTGTGGTGAACCGAAGTCCTAGGCTTAGTTATAGAGTTCTTTTCTTAATTGATTCTTAGTCAAAACCCAATATTCAAAGGCCCCTTACGACAGAGTGACTTTTTAGAATTAGTAGAATTGCTTGCTTCCATGTGGATACGATCCCTACTTCCCTGTCTACATAGTTAGAGTAGTAGGTTATTTTTGATAGGTATACGACTGTCCCTACCAATACAATACCATGCATGCCACTAGTTCTAGGATTATATAAAACAAGTATTTGCAAATGACACCTAATAAAATAATGCATGAAATCCGATTTAGATAAATATGCATAATGCAAAGTGATCATCTATAGGTAATACATGCGCATTAATAAAACCAACGATTCTTAGGTGTTGACAACGATTTAGCCATAACATATGTCATAAACGACGAGTCTACCCCTTCCATGTCGCCTAAAATTCTACTATATCCATTATAGAATAGATTCTTTCCATCCAATCATTCGCACCCGTCATCAGAAATTCTAGGAAAGCCAAGGTTAAGATTTCCATTACATATTCAAAACAATAAAAACTCATCCCTATGAGTAGAGACTACAGACTTCATAGTCGCGACAATGGGAGCACTCGCTGACTCTGTCTAGGTTGGAGGGCACACACGGAAGCGAGGAGGGGATAGCTACCTCCATACCATCAGACCAAAAAAAGTTAGCAGCTTTTTCTTATTTTTTTCTTTGATAGCCTTACTTCTCTTTGTAGACTTTGCCACGTTCTCAAAATTCTCAGTACAAGTAACCTTATCAATAGGGGGAACACTAGCAGGCATTGCTGAAATACAAGTGTCAACTAACATTGCATCCGTGCTGGTAACGGCACCGCTATGAGAAAACGGACCTCAGAAGTCAGAGGTTAGTTAACATCGAACGAGATGGAATCACCACCAGCTGATAGTCGCGGCGTCTGACGGCGGGGGCGGACAGGTAAACCTAGTAAGTCGACCGCGACCTCGATGTGTAATAGAACTTACAAGAGGAGGGAAGGCATATTGTTAGACGGTTCAAGCTTATGATGCTTGTTAAGACGGGTTGAGCCGCCACCACGACTTCTTCGCATATTGAATTGGTGAGAAGATTCTCCAGTATTGGAAAAGGAGGAATACTTCTGTGACAGACGCCACTTATCGTCCACAAAAAAAGTAGATTTATCAACACCTGCACAAAAAGAGACAAAACGCTATCTAAGGCAAAAAAGTAAAAGACAATAGATACGCACAGCAACCTAAAGAATATAATAAATAACATAGCACAATGGCCCCCAATCACTTATTAATATGAGAAACCCATGGTAGCCAGGGGAACGTTAGAAAGAATACACTTAACATAAGCCATCTAAATACTGGGAAGATTAGACTCATCAATAGAAAAATACTTGAGAGTAATCTCATCCTGTCAGGTAACTCCAAGTCACGAACATAACCCAAAGTGGGATTTGGAGACACGAAGTTCTTAGCAACCTTAAAGTTGTCAGGAAACTCAATCCAAAACCACCTTCCTAGCCATGACTTCTGTCTAGGTGGATCGTGGCCAGGAAAGGATCTTATTTGGTGAACAGAGGGTCGAATACCATCCACCAAGAGGATGAGAGCCATCTCTTTTCATATGAAACAATAACTTAATAATATGCGCACTATATTAAAAGTTTTTGAATTTTAACAAACAAACAAAATACACAATTTAGCGACTTGCCATTGGTCTTTGTAACATCTTGGAATTTCCTAACTACCTTCTTTAGATTTTCAGGAAAAAATATTATTAATATTAAAGAAATATAATTATCAAAACTCCTAATTGATGAGTAAAAACCAAAGCATTACCCCCACCGTGATAACCGCTAAGGCATTTATCAAAGTACTACAGCGGAAGTCTTAAAACCAAAACCAATCTAAAACTTAAACATAAAAAATAATCCCAGATTAAAATCAAACCGACAAACAAAAGAAAAAATCAACTTAATACTTTATTACACTTCGGAACCATCTTAATGGCCCTTAAAACCAAAACTTAAACTTTGAAAATAAATCAACATCCAAATAATAATTAGATAATTGCATAAGGAAGTAAAAACAAGCACTACGAAGACTACATAGCAAGCACTCTCACTCCACTCTAGCATGAAATGACTTATGCCCATTTGTACCTGTAGCTTTTCTTATTATAGACAACTACTCGCCAGCAAGTGGGTCATCTTAGGGCCAAGTCCAAGACAAAGCCATGCACAGAAAACAAACAATCAGTAAAGTTGAGTACATAACTACTAAAGACTATGCAACAAGACTAAGATAAAATAAAATAAAAGCATACATACACCTTACCGTTGACAACTTTTTACCTGCGTATAAACTCAACTTAAACAAATTAACCATCATATTTAAACTATGGACTTCGCATCGAACGAGTTTCCTTTCCTTTAAAATCGCCCTATTAGGGACCAACTTGGGAGCAACTCCAAGAAGGTATTACCTATGTCACATAAAGTGACGGAATTCCTGCACATTAAAACTGTAAAAGAGTTCAGCGTCTTGTAAACCGGTTAGAAGTCATAGATCACTATTCCATACGACTCNCCCCCCCCCCCCCCCCCATTGTTCATACTTCAGGTATATACGTTCCAAGTGTTTTGGTGCGAATCCTCTTACACTTTACATTATTAACCGGTTTAACAATGTTATGACTCACATACAACGTAACATCACATAAAAGCATGCATAAAGTCAAGCAAGTCATATTAATTATCTTTGATTTAAGGTGATTGTAGAAATAATCTTATGTGTGTCCATTAATTAAACTAAACTTCCTTTACTATATAGTTACTGTGAGTGGCTAACTATTTACTTTCTCCTTGACCACACATTAAACTGTGAGTAGCAACATGTATAATAATATTTGCTCATTACCTTTTATTAATTGTGTGGATAAAAACTCACAAACTACTTTTCTTGTTGATTAAGTCATTAACCAACTTAAACAACTTCCTTTTCTTCTTCAATAAGCTATTGGCCAATTTTAAACTGATCATAACATTCCAATTGATCTTGAAGAATGAATATTGCTAAAATATGGAATGTCAAAATAATATAAAATCATACTTTTGATAAAATTTGTCATGCATGTCAATTCACAATCCAATCAAGTACAACAACATATCATGAAACATCAACTAAACATGAATTCTAGTTTCTATGTTTGTCTTTAGTACTTACGTACCTTGTGTTGTAGTGCTGATCCGCCGCAACTTCTAAAAGTCGACTAGTTTAAGTTTCTTACATAGAGAAAACCGAAACTAAATTTAAGCCTTGTTGACTAAGTTCTACAACAACTCTAAACTAACTTTCTACTTGGAAACTTGTCCAAAACATTCCCTATATGGTCTGTATACAATTTCCATACTTTACTTTAACATTTCTATTGCAGATTACTTGATTTTCGGTTATTTTCCAGAAATGGCAGCTTTGTAAACCTTCTTAAAAACACTCTTAAACCCTTCCAAATATCATATTTTGATCATAAAACACTATAGTCATGTCCTAATGTCAATATATAATACTTAGGTGCATTAAAACTAATTATAACTTACTATATTACATTTTACTATTTTTATTGGGCATAAATAAGTGTTTATAAAAATTTACAGCTTTATTTCTTCATCTAAAACCCATTAAAAACTCATAAAAACATCATAATTTCATCTTAAAACTCTCTTAAATTCCACTAACATCATTATGAGCCAAATTTTTGCACTAGAATAATTTTTCATAAACCAAAACATGTTCATAATATTTATTCTATTGATTTTCATGATTAAAAAATTTGGACAGCAATATAATTTATGTTTTAAGCCTTTAAAAATCAATCTAAACTCCATAAAATCATCATAAATTCACCCAACAACAATTCATGATCATAATATTAAAGTTTAAATCATTATAACCCATAAAATCATGAATTTCATAATTTAAAAAACCCTAATCTAAAATTTCATGAACAACAAATAAATTCATAAAAACAGGATTAATACTTATAAAGACATAATTAATCATAATTATAAACATGAATTTGCAAGATTGAATCAAAAAGAAAAGAAGATTTTTTTTATATAATGGTCCAAAAATACCAAAGGGGAGAAAAGGGTGGCCGGTGAAGGTGGCCGGCGAGCCTGCAGCGGCGGCGGACGGCACAGGCGACAAGCGCGGGCTCCGGCAGGCTCTGGCGAGAGCAACGAACAAAAGTTCTTTTATTTTTTATTCGAACCCCGTTTTTTTTATCTCTCTTTTTCTCACTAAATTTTTGGAATCTTAAATCACCAAGTTGCAAAACAAATCTGAAAATTGGGGTTTTAAGGAGTATTTATAGGTCCCAAAGTAGGATTTAGTGTAATTCCACATATGCTCTTAATGCTTGAAATTACTTTTATACCCTTGTTTTAAAATAATTTAGGAAACTTTAAAAATTCCAATTTTAGAAACTTTTCAAACTATATAATAAAACATAAAATATTATTCATAACATAAACATAATTACTTTAGTTAAAATTTATTTAAATTTTCTTCATTTAATATTCTTATTGAATACAATTTCTCAATAAATTTATTAAATCATACGTATAAAATACAAAAATAATTTCTTAAAATACGTGAATATGTAGGGTATTACAGGTGTTATCTGTGCAAGACAAACACATAAATGGTTTAAGATATCAGTAATCCAAGGGTGAAGAGGAAATCTCAACCCATGCTCAAAATGATGCGCGTACACACCAATACATCCAGCAAGGAGAGACAAGATGACATCATCAGACTTAGAAAGGGAGAGAACATAGTCATTAGGGATACGATAAAATTGCTTTGTTTGTGAGTAATAGTCTTCATTAATAGCATTTCTCAGCCAGCTAGGCTTAGGGCAGGTTGAAGCCGGCCCCATAGTCTCTTCATCACCGACATCAAGCAACAGCTATGCTGGTAGAGTAATATCTTGAAGAAAACCAAGTACACTAGTAGAGTTGTCGGTAGGGGCAAGATTACTATTGGTAGGAGCAGGAGTTTGTGAGCTGGAACCTTCACCGGCAGTAGGATCCATACCAACGAGAGTATTAAATAATTCATTGAGAAAGAAATCACAGCCTACATCTTTACTAGCGCCAGGATCCATAAGGGCAAAGTTCTCGGCACGAACAGTTTTCCTTAAATGAATAAAAGGATTCAATGCATTGAGGTTAAGATTAGTGCCATATTGAATCGGGACAACTAACAAGCAGGTACATAGCAGAAATAAAAGACATATCATGAAAGTTATCCTTGTTTCAACAAGTCTGATTGTTTGACAAGGCCTGACGGAGGCTGGCAACATTCTCTGTTGCTCAGGGTTAAAACAAAAGCATCCCCGATTACCCTCCCTAGATAGTCCATAATCATTATCATCCAACACAACCAAAGCCGATATAGTATGTGGTTATGCATGGACATCACCCATAGAGTCACCAGAAAAAGGGGGTAGAACAATGTTGCGTTCCCTAACTACACTACTCGTGGTAATGCGACGAGGCAATAATGAAAGTTCTCGAGAGCGTTTTGACACTTGAAAGTACAAGGAAGTAGAAATACAAATGCAACTGTTTAACCCCAAGCAAAACAACCAACAAAACACGACAGAAACAACCACTACCAACAAAAATAGACCAAATTCTCACAACACAAAAATCCCACAAGCAATTTAAAACACAACGACATACAAAGGGAATAAGGGAAAAGGGGGCAAGTACAGAAATGTCGAATTTGATGAAACAAAGGGGCATGGGAAGAAGAAATCTTACTAGTGACCGAAGAATTGGTGAAACAATACAGTGAATTTACTCTTATGAGGATAGCGAAGCAACACCCACCAGCAAGGCAAATGAATATACAAAAGGCAAAAAATGAAGAGAGGGAAACGGAAGGGAAAGTAAAGCAAGAAAAGTAACTTATGAGGAGTAAAAGCACAAATAAAAAAGGAGGGGCCAACCAACAACCCATTATTTCAAATGAATGGGTGCGAAAATCTAAGAGCAACAACAGCACGGTAACTGCAACACCCAAACTACCCAGCCTACACTTTAAAAGGTAACATCACCGTATCGCCAATGTTACCTAAGGGGGGAGTGGTTGTAGGGGTACATTCCCGACCTCAACCAGCAAGGTTCTAAGAAACACCCCCATGCCGATACCGACAATTACCCAAGACCTACTACACCATCTATGCTTAAAGATATGCTTCTAGAATGTCTGATCCCAGCCATACACTTGACACAAATCTATTAGCTCTTGTACCATCTTGTGCTACTATAAATGCCTCCACTATGTCACATATGTACTATTCACAACATATATTTAACTACTTATTATTAATACATTCTTATTGTGTCATTTTCTTACATTCTCTTACTCATATTAGTAGTCTTATAATAGTTCTCGGTAACCTCTCAGGAACAAAAGAGTTCCCATATTTTGACTTGACCAAAGCCAATAAGCATCACCATTGACTGAGCAACATAAGCTTGATTAGCAATGGCTCAAATTGGCCCTATCTTACGCACAAATCATCATATCTAACACATTCATCGAGGGCTTGTATCATCATAAGATCGAGTTCCCATTCACTCTTCTCATTCTTATTTTATGGGAGCAACATGCTCATGTGTTCTATTTATCCACAATCTTTTCTTCCCTTAACTCATACATTCACATCACAAAACCCAATTCACACCACAAAGCCTTAAATCACAAAATTCCTAGTCATTCAACCCCTAGAAACACAAGTGGCCGTATAGAATGCCCTCTGAGGCTATCATTTTATCTCGAATCATCAAATGCTATCTAACGCTCCTCATATCAATACTTGGGGGCTATCATCACATGCAGGGGGTTCGATTCTCAATAACCTTCCTATACACAAAAAGAGGCTCTATCTTGCTCGTTTTATAGAACATCAAATCATCTTGTGTTCACTTCCTTGATCATCTTTTACATTAGAGTGAGTTTGGGTGCATTCTCCTCTTTTGTCTCTTTTTTAAGTGTTTGTGTGTGTGGGGTGAGGGTTGGGGGGGGGGGGGGGGCCAGGGGCAACTTTGAGATGATAACCCATCGTTTGACTTTTCTGGTGGCCTTTTGAAGATGATAACCTGGGGTGATTTTTCACGGGCCCTTTGAAGATGAGGACCTAACCGTTGTTTTATACGGGGGCCTTTCTGAAGATTCCGTGTATCCGCATAGCACTGTAGCGGCCTCCGCCAACCCCCCCCGGAGCGACTTTAGCTTCCTCCCCCCCCCCCCCCCCCCTCCTCCCCCCCCCTTCCCCTTCTCCCTCCCCCTCCCCTCTTCCCTTTTCCCCTCCCCCTCCCCCCCCCTCTTCCTCCACCCCCCCCCTTCTCTTCTTTTTCCCCCCCTCCCCCCTCCCCCCCCCCCACCCCCCCTCCCCTCCCCCCCCCCCCCCCCCCCCCCCCCCCCACTTGACGCCCCACCCAGCCAATTAACGCGGTCGGTCGTAGGGATGTGTGATGATGTTGACGTTATTTCCACTTTAGACACGCCTTGATCGTAGGAAAATTTGGTAATGACAATGAAATATGATTATTGCTGGCTATGTATCTGGTTCAACTTTAAATAAGCTTTGGTCATAGGGAAATGTTATAATGATGAATTGTTTGAGTGTTTTAATTATTATATTTGGCTTGATAATGTGTACATTTATTTTGTGGAGCTAAGCCTTGTGGAGTTGATGTGTTTCTAAGGGTTGCTTTGTGTGGGAGCTTAATGGGATTAGCCCTCTGTATGGGGATGTTTAAGAATAGGCTGTTTACCTAGTGATCTTTGTGGAGCTTTTGTTCCCCCTGTCATAGAGATATTTAAGAGTTGGCTCATTTAGCCAGGCCAATGCTTGTTTACAAGGTTGGTCACCAGTTGCCATTGAATAGACTGTTGATGTGAGCGCTTGATTAAACTGTTGTTGATGCTTCACCATGCTTACTCGATGAGAGATTGATGATCGAGACCACTAGTTGATGTATGATGGTTGGTGTAACATGATTGAGAACATTGCTTAGGTAAAGCCCCCATGGCAACTTGTCTTATCTTGCAAAATTTTAAACTTGCATAGAGATGGGCCCTAGCTTTACAAGAGGGTTGATCCTATAAGCATGCATGATGACTTTTGATCAAGACTTGATTTGACTATGTATGTAGCATGTAAATGTACAGCAATGTGAAATGTAATTTACCCCATTATGGGTTACTGCGGAGAGGCAATGAA
>PYUH01004040.1:207384-241759 GCA_016808085.1 Suaeda aralocaspica
GTTTTTGGGGGGGGGGGGGGGGGGGGGGGGGGGGGGGGGAGTCGGTGCCTCTCCGCAGTAACCCATAATGGGGTAAATTACATTTATCACATTGCATGTACATTTACATGCATACATACATAAGTCAAAATCAAGTCTTGATCAAAAGTCAAATTCATGCATGCTTATAGGATCAACCCCTCTTGTAAAGCTAGGGCCCATCTCTATGCAAGTTTAAAATTTTGCAAGATAGAACAAGTTGCCAATTGGGGGCTTTACCTAAGCAATGTTCTCAATCATGTTACACCAACCATCATATCATCAACTAGTGGTCTCGATCATCAATCTCTCATCGAGTAAGCATGGGTGAAGCATCAATCAACAAGTTAATCAAGCGCTCACATCAACAGTCTATTCAATGGCACTAGGTGACCAACCTTGTAAACAAGCATTGGCCTGGCTAAATGAGCCAACTCTTAAATATCTCTATGACAGGGGGAACAAAAGCTCCACAAAGATCACTAGGTAAACAAGCCTATTCTTAAACATCCCCATAACAGAGGGCTAATCCCATTAAAGCTCCACACAAAGCAACCCTTAGAAACACATCAACTCCACAAAAGGCTTAGCTCCACAAAATAAATGTAACACATTATCAAGCCAAATATAATAAATTAAACAAACTCAAACAATTTCATCATTATAACATTTCCCTATGACCAAAGCTTATTTAAAGTTGAACCAGATACATAGCCAGGCAATAATCATATTTCATTTGCATTACCAAATTTTCCTACGATCAAGGCGTGTCTAAAGTGGAAATAACGTCAATCATCATCACACATCCCTACGACCGAGCCGCGTTTAAAGTGGATGTCAATCACATTAATCCTCTCATACATTGCTAGGCGATACACGGAATCTTCAAAAGGCCCCTAGAAAATCAACTTAGGTCATCATCTTCAAAAGGGCCCTGAAAAATCAACCCAGGTTATCATCTTCAAAAAGGCCACCAGAAAATCAACATAGGTTATCATCTTCAAAAGGCCCCTGGAAAATCAACTCAAGTCAACATCATAAAAAAAAGTCCCTAGAAATTCAAACAAGGTCCAAGTCGTCTAAAGCCTACATCCTTAAACGATTATGACACCATGACATCATCACTCAATCTCTATCAGACAATAGACATCTTCAGACGGTTTTGACATCATCAATTATCTTCCTATACCACCTAAGTGTCTGAAGGGAGTAAACACATCATCATGCCCTTTCCTATACAGTTAAGTAACATGAAGGGAGCTTCCTAACGATCGAGGTGCATAAGGAAGTCAAGCACAAACACACTATCATGCATTTCCTATACGATCAAAACATTTAAAGGAAATCAATTATTCATCCTAAGAATCGAAAAGTATTCAAGGGAACCTTACTCCAATAGAACGAGGTGCTTCCTAAGGAGATCACACAGGCGAATGGAAGGAAACTGTGGATCTCACGGTTGTCAATATGGATGACTTCTCACTAGTGTTGGGCATGGAGTTCATGCATTTAGTGAGGCCGTTGACATTGGAGACAGATGACACCTTGACCATTAGGGGAAACGATGGAACAAGGTTTGTCCCCGTTTCATGGGAGGACGTGGAAGCCAATACCCTATCAGCTCTCCAACTTTGCAAGAGAGAGAGAGAATAACATAAGCATTGTATTCAGTTTCACTTGTGCGTTCTTACTCTCTTATTCAAGCTTTCGTTGCATTACTTAGCTACATACTAGGGAAGGGTTTAGCCTTGACTAGCATCCAAGGGGTGGAAGTTGGTGGGCAGCATGTCTAAGACTAAGGGGAATTAGTTAGCACGTGACTAAGAGAAACTAACTTTTGTTTTGCAGCTACTGAATACTCACTAGTAGAAAAATGACCATTAGTAACGCTCCTTTAGTATCGTTTTATGTAAAAACGATGCTAATAACTGCTATTAGTATCATTTGTTTGCCAAAACGACACTAATGTGATTCTATTAGTATCGTTTTTTCAGAAAACGATACTAATAGAAATACATTAGTATCGTTTTTTCAGAAAACGATACTAATAGAAATACATTAGTATCGTTTTCAAAAAAAAAAAAAACGATACTAATGAACCGCTTTAATTTAATTTGTCCAGCTTCCAGCCTTCCATGAATACCGCCTATTACTTTCGTTTTATTAAAAAAAATGATACAATTATAATAATCAAATAAAATAATGCAAAAGTATAATCTTATCCCTTCCTCTCAACTCTCAACTCTCAACCTCTCATTTTCTCACCCACCAACAATCACCCATAAACACCATCAATCACCACAATCACCCATAAAAGCCATCAATCACCACCACAATCAGAATTTTATTTATTGTATTGATGAACTTTTTTCAGAGAAAAATAGAAAACTTTGATGCATAATATGAGAGATTTTTTTATTCTCTCCATCCAACATATATATATATGATATATCTTAAAGAACCAAAAAACCTCAAAAGGAAAAAACTCAAAACGAAGAAATTCAAGGAAAACCGCAAAGAAAACTGCTAGCCCTCTCCACAATTGTGAGGTGCGACGCCTCCTTTGTGAGGTGCGACGACCTTCTGTCTCCAAGCTTCATGTTTTTTTCAATTTTGCGGTTTTTTACTTCTGAAATTCTCTAATCTTGTTTGCAAGGTTTAACTCACCATTACCATATAAATCATGCAAACAAACTTGGATGTAATCAAGTATATACTCTAAATTTCTCAACAACCCTCCCCCATTTAGACTATATAAATATGATTATTGCATTCACATTATCATTACAACAACAATCTCATGCATAAATGAAAGTGTACAAAGGCTTGAATTTCCACTTAGTATAATACACATTCCAAGTATCTATATCCACTTGGTGACGATTAATGTTTGAACCAAGTGATACTTAATTGAAACTTAAAGATATTATACACATAAGATCAACTTCTAATTTTCATTATTTACTTGACACTTTAAGGTCATGTGTCCGTATCTATTCATAAGTACATCAAAGCTATGCCCACTAGCTTCTTGAAGCGGCCAAATTTTGCACTTACATAGGTAAATCTCTCTTAGAACATGCTCCCGTGGTTAAGCACAATATCAAGAGATTTATTAAGAAAACACAACCTCTTAACATCACAGTAATGTGAACTCACCTTAGATGAATTAACAAGTTAAGAATTTAATCTTGTTGAACTTAAGACCCAACATCTCATTGGGCGCTAAGTTAAGATTTCTTTATTTGTGATTCCGTAGGGCTCCAATCCTAAACCGATTGTCATGCTCTCAATCGTATCTCTAGCTAATGGTTTTTTGAAACAATCAGCTAGATTGTACATGGTCCGTACATTTTCAATAGTGATGACAATATTCTTCATAAGTCCTTCAATATAACTATATCTTACACCAATATGTCTTGACTTACCATTATAAACTTTACTATACGTGATGTAGCATGCCAAGTGGGCTGCCACGTGTCACCTACCAAATGGACCACGTGTCCACTATGAGTGGGGCCCACATGACTATGTGTCATTATCTCATTGGACCACGTGTTCACTTACAAAAAAAAGGAGGCGACACTTGTCGCAACCTCATACGTTGCTCAATATATGAGAAAACACCCACAAAGAGAAAGGGCCCAAAGGCCATGAAAGCCCATGAGGCAATAAAGGAAAGCAAGACCAATCATATTGCCACAAATGTCGCCATATGATTGGCAAGCCCCCAAGGTGAAAACCCTATAAATAGGGCATGAACTCACCATTTTGGGGCATTCAATTTCATTCTATTCTTACATAATATATTGAGAACTTCTCTCTCTAGCTTCTCTCTAGATTAATTAGTTGTTAATTATAGTCATTTAACCTTAATCCTCTTACAAATACTAACTTAAGCATCGGAGGGGGAAAATCCTACAAGGATTTTGTTCCCTTGTTTTGCAGGATCCGAATCACGAACAACGAGTGAACAAGTCCACACCTGTCCATCTGACGTGTAGCCCTATAGTTCTTTCTCTACGTAATCAATCGAAAGGACCCATCCAAGATCCCATCTACATCATTTGGCGACGTCTGAGGGGAGGGCACCAGAGGATGACAGGTTGTTCACTTCCGACCGAAGACGAGACTCGGTACCTTGATCAATCTGGAAACTATGAAACCGGACAAGGAACTGGTTCTCCAAAGGGAAGGCAGTGGAAGATCAACCCGTGAATATGGGTCAGCTTAAAGGTATCTTGGAAGGTCTCAAGGAGTCCTTTGCGGATGCTCTACAGGAGCATTCCTCCAAGAGAACCCTTGAGGAGGTCGATCCCCGACAGAGGAAGCTTTTGGGAAAAGCTGAATGAAGAAGGTCAAGGTGAAGGAAGACTCATTTTCCAAGAGAAAGTTGAGAGAATTAAGAAACAAAGAACTCCACTTAAAACACATTGGGGTACACTCAAGAAGTATCCCGTCACTCCTATGTTTAACCTTAAATGGGAGGTGGCAAAAGGGTATACTGAAGCAAGCAGGATGAAGTCCGATGCTAGAGAATTCATCGGATTCAAGAAGTCATTAGCTCATGATGCTAGAGAGTATCTTGAGGCTAAAAGGACTTCAAACAAAGATGCTAGAGAGGTTCTTAACGAAAAAGGGCATCTCGTAAAGATGTAAGGGCTGACTCGTCGGGTTCATCCGCAACCAAAGAGATGTCTGATTCACACCATTTTACTTTTGAGTTAGATAAGCATGATGATGAAGAGAATATGAGATACAAGATCGAGAAGAAAAAAGCTGAAAAAGCAGATCAGGCCAGAAGGGAACAGATGATCAAATACTGGGAGAACAAGGTGAGACCTGAGGAGCTTTACATGGCTAAACAGGTGACTAATGATGCTATGGGGATCATTTGAGATAAGATGGGCTCCATGTCTTTGAATTGGAAGACCCCCTTTTTTGCACCAATCATGATGGCACCTCGCCCAGTTAAGTTTAAAATGCCTAATATAGAATCCTTTGATGGAAAAACTAATCCAGAAGAGCACTTAGCAACATACAAACACTTGATGTATTTTCATGGTTTGGATGATGCAACCTGGTGATGCTATTTCCCAGCAACACTTAAGGGAATAGCGTAGAAGTGGTTCAAAAGCCTACCTGACCAATCTATCAACAATTTTCATGAATGAGTACAACCTTGGTACATCATTTCATGGCCAACAAGCGTGAGAAAAAGACTAGCATGCACTTAGCTAAAATAGTGCAAGGAGAAAAAGAATCTTTGAAAAGCTATGTTCGACGATTCAATCTCAAATCATTGCAGATACCTAACCCCTCTGAAGGAGTTTCCTTTCATAGCTTCTTCAGAGGGTTTCGTGATGGGACTTTTAATTTTGACGTAGTAAGAAGAAACTGTAAGACCTTGAAGGGGATTTTGGAGGAGGCAAAGTGCTTCATCCATGCTCAGGAGTTTTGTGCTTCAATCTACAAGCAGAAGAAAGAAGATAAGAAGAATGATAATGGTTCAAAAAACAAAGATCAAAAGAGACATGCCACATAGATGGCTGGCTCATCAAGTAAAGGGAACTCTCAGAATCGAACGAGGAAGGCGAATGATATGCCAAAGTTTGAATTTACTAAGGATCTCCATTTAGTCTTCAAGGAAATCCGAGGAAAAGTTGATATTGATGATCTACCCCCTTTGAGAAGCCCAAAGGAGGATCGAGATTCAAGTAAATATTGCTACTTTTATAAAGATGTGGGGCATCATACTAATGATTGCTTCAATCTTTGAAGAACTCTTGAAGCTCTTGCTGCCAAAGGGAAAATAGTCAGCATCTAATCAAATCCTTCGAAAAAAGTGCAAAGAAAAAGTCATATTCCAAAAATGAAACGCCAAAGGAGGATTATGATACGAACAAAGATGTTATCTACGTAATCTCGGGTGGGTTTGCAGCTAGTGGACCTACCATGAAAGGTAGAAAGGAATGTGTTCGAAGCCTAGTCCGGGAATCATCTCCCGAGATAGGGGAAGATGCCAAAACTAAGTTCCCTGAAGTGCTAATCAGCGACAGAGATCGGGGCAAGGTTCGAACACCTCATGATGATCCCTTGGTAGTAGAGCTGAAAGTAGCAAACATGAAGGTAAAGAGAATACTTGTTGATACAAGAAGTTCATCTAATATAATTAGTTATAGTTGTTTGAGAAAGTTGAAGTATGACTCATCAAAGCTAGAGCTTATCCACCATCCCATCATTGGGTTTGGAGGAGGAATTATCAGCCCATTGGGAACTGTAACCTTGCCAGTTCGAATGGGAGATAACGATTGTGCTCGGAACATGTTCGTCAAGTTTCTTGTGGTAAAAGAACTTCAAGCCTATAATGTGATTCTTGGAAGACCAACTCTGAATACTGTTAGGGCAGGAAGTATGAGTGTAACAATGAAACTGTAGGAACTATTCATGGAGACCAACAGTTGGCGAGAGAGTGCTATGTTACCACACTAAAAGCCAAAGCTTGGTCGAGTGACATGGGGAAACCAAGTAAGAAAAGGATGCTGGATGACGCACCCAAGGATCAAGTGATAGTTGTTCTTGGTCTGAACCAAGTTCCTCGACCTCAAGCTGGAGGAGAACACGAAAACTTTATGTTGGATGAGTCAAAGCTTGATAGAACTATCAAAATTTAACAAGCACCTGACGAACATGTTGGGGCAGAGATTAGAGCACTACTTAGACAATAAAAAGATGTTTTTGTATTTGAAGTTGAAGAGATGCTGGGAATTGATCCTGAGGTAGTTGTACATAAGCTCAATGTTAAGCCTGAAATGAAGCCTGTCAGGCAGAAGAAAAGAAATCTTGGTGAAGTTCGTAACAAAGCTGCAGATGAAGAAGTAAAGAAGTTAGTGGAAGCGGGAGGATGAGAATGTGTGTCGATTACAGAGACTTAAACAAAGCTTGTCCTAAAGACAACTTTCCTTTTCCAAAGATCGATCGATTAGTTGATTCTACGACCGGACATGCCTTGTCGAGTTTTATGGATGCTTATTTCGATTTTCATCAAATTCCTCTATGGGAGGACGACCAGGAAAAAATAGCCTTTGTCACTGAAACCGGTCTGTATTGTTATACCAGAATGCCCTTCGGTTTGAAGAATGCTCCAGCTACCTTCTAGAGCTTAGCTAATGAGGTATTTAAGCAACAATTGGGAAGGAATATGGAAGAATATATTGATGATATGATCGTCAAAAGCAAAGAATCCAAAGATCATGTAGCTGATTTAAAAGAAACTTTTGAAACTTTGAGGACGTATAAGATGAAGTTGAACCCGAAAAAATGTGTTTTTTCGTGTTACGTCAGGAAAATTTCTGGGATTTCTAGCTGATGAGAGAGGGATTAAAGTCAATCCAGACAAAGCTAAGGCCGTGCTGGACATGACATCTCCCCGAAGTCTTGAAGAAGTCCTAAAATTGACTGGGTGCCTAGCAGCTCTGGGAAGGTTCCTGCCAAGGGCAAGAGATAAGTGTCATTTCTTGTTTGATATGATCAAAAAGAAGGCAAAAAAATTTGAATGGGCTCAATCAGTAGAGGAAGCCTTTAGTAAATAGAAGGATCATCTTCATTCTCTTCCCAAGTCGGTAAGCCCCATGGAGAAAGAAGCCCTATATATGTATCATGTTGTGTCAGAGTATGCACTTTCGGCTATCTTGTTAGTTGAGAGTGATGGAGTCCAACAACTAGTCTACTTTGTTAGTCACATCCTTCAAAAGGCTGAGTTGAGATATGCTCCAATTGAGATGTTTGGATTGGCGTTGTTTCTAGCAAGTAGAAAGTTGAGGCCATACTTCTTGTCTCACAAGATAGTCGTTTACACTAATCAACTGCTTAAGTCACGCCTAACCAAGGAGTCTTCTGGTAGGATGCTTAAGTGGTCCATTTAAGATTTCATATGAACCCAAGAAAGCAATCAAAGGACAAGCGTTTGCTAATTTTATTGTTGAAATGACCAGACCACAGTTCAAGAAGCCAAGTATTGACCATTGGACATTGCACGTTGATGGATTATCCACACAGAATGGATGTGGAGCGGGAATCATACGCAGATATCCTGAGGGAGATTTGTCTGAGTATGCAATGAGGTTCAAAAATTTTAAATAATGAAGCTGAATATGAAGCCTTAATTGCGGGAGTTAAGATGTGTAAGGCCGCTGGTGCAAAGAAGGTTAAGGCAATGTCTAATTCACAGCTGATTGTGAGTCAATACGTGGGAGACTATGAAGCCCGAGATGAGGGCATGAGTAAATATCATCAAATGTTGCATGAAAAAGTTAAGGATCTTGAATGTTTTGAGTTGATGCAAATTCCCCAATCTGAGAACATTCAAGCCGATGCCCTATCTAATTTGGCCAGTTCTGCTATAGGAGACTCACCCCGAACCGTCGGGAAGTTAAGGAAAAGAAAAGCATTGAGGAGTTGGAGGATGTAAACTTCATCAGTAGAGGAAGCTCATGAATGGATGATATATCGCATATAAGACAAACGGAACCTTGCCAGCCGATTCCCAACCAGCTAAGTATGTCAAGGCCTGAGACGCGTGGTTTTGTGTTGTGGCAAGGGCAGTTGTATAAGAAATCATTCACCCATTAGACATTGAAGTGCGTCACTCCTGAATAAGGCAAGGAGGTTTTGGAAGATATTCATGAAGGATTTTGTGGCTCTCATATAGGGGGACGTGCCTTGGCTGAGAAGGCACTTCGTACAGGGTATTACTGGCCATCACGAAGACAAGATGCCATGAGCTATGTTAAGAAATGTAAGAGATGTCAGATATATGGAAATTTGCACCACCAACAAGCTAATCTCTCTAGTCCAATCATCAGCGCTCTTCCTTTTGCGAAGTGGGGCATGGAAAACCTTGGTCCATACCCTCAGGCCTCGGGGAAAAGGAAGTATGTGTTGGTAGCTGTGGACTACTTCACCAAATGGGTGGAGGTTGAGTCAATGAAGAGTATCAAACTCTCGGATGTGTAATGGTTTATATGGAAGAACCTTATCACAATATTTGGAGTTCCACAATCGATTGTGTTTGATAATGGTCCACAGTTTGAGACACCACAGTTGAGAAAATGGTTAGAAGACTAGAGCATTTCAGCTAACTTTGCTTTTGTTGGCTATCCTCAGGCCATTGGACAGGTCAAAGCTTTTAACAAGATTATCAGTGATGAACTGAGGAAGAAACTTGAGAAAGCAAAAGGACTATAGGTTGATGAATTGTACAATGTTTTATGGTCGATAAGGACAACCGCCAAGAATTCAACTAGTAATACTCCCTTCATGTTGGTGTATGGAGCTAAAGCTGTTCTCGCCATCAAAATGTGTGAGCCTACTCTCCGAGTGATGCTATATGAAGAAGATGCGAATTGGGAATTGATGAAAGCTGCTCTTGACACCCTACCTGAAGTAAGGGGTAATGGCTTGCTGAGACAGCAGTTGTACAAGCTCCGGATGGCTCACAACAAGAGGGTTAATCATAGGCTGATGAAGCTTGGTGATCTAGTTTTGAGGAAAATGGAAGCCATAGGAAGGTCCAATGAGCAAGGCAAATTGACTCCGAACTGGGAAGGACCATATGAAATTGTGGAGGTTGTTCGAGATGGTACTTATCGGCTTAGGAGTTTAGATGGATATGAACTGCCACCAACCTGGAATGTTAATAATCTAAAGAAATATTACATGTAATATTGATTTATGGAATCAGATGGGTAGGCTAAGGCCATATTAATAAGGTCCAAGTCGATCTTTTTGTTGAAATTTGAGTTTACGTTTGTATTAAACTTGGCTACGGGCCATAATTAATGAAAACTCTATTTGTCTATGTATGTGATAATATAACATGTTGCATCTCATTTTGCTTACTAAGAAAGACTAGGGCAAGATCCCAAACTCATACTTTGTCACTCAAGCAAAAAGAGACTTAAGGCAAGAAAATAGGACTACGAGTCTTAAAATTTGACAAAGTGTCTTAAAATTATGACCAAGAGTCTTTAAGAATGTTAAGGGCATGACCCCATGAGTTAACCACAAGTTAATGTTTGGAAACTAAAATCAAAAAGAGTCTTTTATACCAAACAACGGCACGTACACTCGCAAGTGATTATGAATCACGAAAGTTAAAACCATATGTTCAAAATTCAACTTGAATATATAGGTAAAATACACTCCCAGTTGATTACGAATCACATAAGCTAAAATTAACTTAAGTAAACACGTTGCACGAGGGCAATGCTTCTTTCAAGAACAATTAATAGGGCAAATGTCCCCATATATGTCTATACTAGGGTAAAAACTCTTATTGTGGACAAATAAATACCAGTTTCCATCCTTAAGTTTAAGGGCAATCAATATGATTGATTGATTCATCAATCCTATTACGTAATGAATCAATCAATTCTAAAGTTTGTAAACTCAGGGATCTCACTGCTACGAGCAGGAATTTTTTTGAACCCCTAAGTTAATAATGCAGTGGACATATAAGAATCCAATGTTGTAATACCCCATATTTTCACGTATTTTAAGAAATTATATTCGTATTTTATACATATGTTTTAATACTTTTATTGAGAAATTATATTTAATAAGAATATGAAACGAAGGAAATTTAAATAAATTTTAACTAAAGTAATTATTTTTATGTTATGAATAATATTTTATGTTTTATTAAATATTTTGAAAAGTTTCTAAAAATAGAATTTTTAGAGTTTCCTAAATTATTTTAAAACAAGGGCATAAAAGTAATTTCAAGCATTAAGGGTATTTGTGGAATTGACCAAGTCCTACTTTGGGGCCTATAAATACCCCTTAAAACCCCAATTTTCAGATTAATTTTGCAACTTGGTGATTTAGGATTCCAAAAATTTAGAGAGAGAAAGAGAGATAAAAAAAATAAAAAACAGGGGTTCGAACAAAAAAAATTAAATACATAAAAAAAGAGAAGTTCGGATTTTCCGAGGAAGGAAAAAAAAACTTTTGTTCGTTGCTCTCGCCAGAGCCCCCACCTGCTGCCTGTCGCTTGCCGCCGCCCGCCGCTGCTGCAGCCTCGCCGACCACCCTTTTCTCCCCTTTGGTATTTTCGAACCTTTATAAAAAAAATAATTCTTCTTCTTTTCTTTTTGATTCAATCTTGCAAATTCATGTTTATAATAATGATGAATCATGTTTTTATAAGTTTCAATCATGTTTTTATAAACTTATTTTTTGTTTTAGGAAAAATTGATAAAAATAATCCCAACTTTTAATGATAATTCATTAAAAGACCCAACTTTGACTTATCCAATTTTAGACCCAACTTTATGCCTCATTTTCCAAATTTGATCCAACCAACCGGTAACTTGTTGAATTGGTTACCAAATTTTCAATTTTTCATCTTTTGCTTTTTGCTAGGATGTTGAATTATGTAAACTCATTTTTCTTCACTCCTCTAATCCTCTTTCGTCTTCTTCTATTCTTTAATTTCTATTATTGCACGGTTTACATCTTCACCTTCATCATTCAATCATCTTCTTCCTCCCTCTAACCTCCACAACCATCATCTTCATCTTGGTCATTTGACCATCTTCATCCTCCCTCATCTACTTGAACCAAATCCTTCCTTCTTCTACTGCCAACAAACAACTTCTAAAGTTCCAAGACTAGCACCATCCAAACAATGCACTCAAATCAAACAACACAATGACCCTTTGTAGTTTGCACCACAATCAACTAACATATGAAACAGGTTTAACATTGGATTCAAATCGGCACAAAAACACATCATCCAATAGGTTACCAAACCCAAACAACCCACCCGTTTTAACTAATCCGATCCTTTACATTTTTTGCAAGCTATCATTTACATCCCCACATTTTTTGCACATCGTTAATGAACTGTAATTTCAACCAACAACTATGATTAAATTTTAATCCAAAAAAAATGAATTTATTAACTTTATACCAGATAGTTTTCAATAAAATAAAAAAAAATCATATTAAAAATGAAAAAAGAGCAATACCTTCTTTGAGAAGAAGAAATAAAGGAATCAACTTTAGGAGCAGTAATTGTAGCGCATAACTCCTACTCCAAAACCCGCAGTTTCACTTGCTGTGATACTTTTCTTTTTTGGGGGTGCCTTTCTCTTCAATGGCTAAAATAAAAGCATAATTTTATCGGTGTTATATAATATATGTATTTAGTGGATGTCCATTATACCCTTATGTATAATTTACAATATTTCGGAGACTAGGGTTCACTTATAAGGAACCTTTTTCCTACATTGTATATATATATATATACTCCTTTATGATTTATGAATAAAAAAAACTAATCTATTATCCCCTAATACTTTCCTCTAAAACTCTCTTTTTATAACACGTTATCAGCACGAAACTCTAATTGGGTTTTCTAGGATTGAATCAATCAATAAACCAATTCTCATGTATATTACGTAGAAGGTACGACAAAAAATTTATAAAAGATACATAGTTGCAGACTATATTTTTCTTCTTCTATCAATTAATTAATAATTGTCATCTAGTAGTATGTGCATTAACATACCATGAATTTGCGAGTCTTCTCTTTTCTTATTCTATAATGATAATTACGATTCGGGAATTTGCGATTTGGTATAGTATTATTTAATTTTCAACATATATGATAAAATTAGGCACTAATTATATTTTATCATATATTGTTAGAGATATATGATATATTATTCTATTACTCCGTATAATTTATACTTTACATAACCATTGATAATTGGTTGTTTATATCATGTAATTGAAAATTAATATATAATCGATCACTGTTGATTGATATATTACACAGTCGGTGATCTGATGGTTGCAATTAATCATTGATAATATTAGGAAAGTTACTAGAACATATAATTGATCTATTATAAATGACTACATGACTGATGATATTGATCGCAATATCATGATTATCGTTGTGATAACTGAATTGAAGGATGATAATGATAATTTGGTAACTGGTTCACTGATGAGTATTATGCTTTATTAGTGTGATAACCGTTTAATGTAAATTTAGTACATTAGTGTGAAATATTATGTGTCTTGTTTTTAGGATTAGGATCATGAATATCAATATTTTATAATAACAACAAGTTATCTTCTTGCCATACATTTCATCTATGGTACGTTAATTTGGTAGTTTATTAAATTTATTTGCATTGATTGTATTCTAAATTAACTAGATAAAAGTGAAATCTGTTTAATTCGGATAAACTATTATTAAGTGTGAATTAATACTTGTATACTGTCGATTTCTTGGAAAGTTGAAAATAATTGTTCGATTGTGTATGCCGATAAATTGTATTGCATATAGACTTTGATTACTTAATTTTTTTCTAAGAAGAAATTGATATACTGTTTGCAGCAGAATTGTTTGCCATGACTCCATGAATGATATGCTTTATTTATTTATTTATTAGTCTATAAGTTTATCCATACTATGAGTTTGTTCGTCATTGAACATATTTGTCAAACTTTTATGTTAGAGTGGAATACATGAATGCATTATATTCCATGATTATATTCTTGCTATACTATATTCATTGAATATACTAGTCGTAAATTTTTTTTGTTAACAATGCCGCGCCGTATATTCAGTTAACTGAATATACTCCCCTGAATATACCAAACTAACAATATCGTATAACATATTCCTTGAATATACTCCCCTAACCTTTATCTTTGATTGTTAGTCTTCATTTATACAGCATATTCATTGAATTTTAGGCTCAACTAAATTTATATATGAATTACACAATCACCTCCCATTCATTAATGATCATTGTGTTGTTGAAAATGATTATATGACAACATATTTGAATCTTGAAATTGAAAAAGATAAAAAACTAAAATAGAGAGTAATCAAATGTTAATTGAATTGATTTTAATAATTATTCTTATATATGACAATTGATAATATCAATTGATTATACACATATAATTAGATAATAGTTTATTATGTTGGTACATCAATTTACATACCTATTGTATATGTCGATTAATAATAAATTTATTTATGCCTTTTTGGGTGAGGGTAATTTACAAATATACAATTAAAACTACATACATTATGAACGTTATGATATAATTGCTTGAAGCTTACAATTAAATGCAAAAGTTGCTGTCTTTATTTTAATTATTTGAGTGAATGAATATACTACTTAGCTTTAACAATTAAATATTGTCTCCCTCTTGATTTGAATTGTACTCCATAAGTATGTCTTACGTATTATAATCATATGCTCCCTGGATCATCCCCTGATTTGCTCTTATATTAGTCATGCTTATGTTCCTTTAATATTTTTGATTATAAGAGAATTGAATCGAAATCAAGAAATTAAGAATGTTGATCATTGTGGAGGTATTACTTATTTGCTCAATAATTAAAGAGATAAAGAAATATTAGATTTCAAAGCAAAGAAAAAGATAATTAAATAGACTAATGATCGATAATCGATGTCCTGTATAAGAAAAACAATAGAATAACAACAAACTCTTTCTTTTGTGATCTCTCAAAAATAGAACGGATTAATATAAGAAATAAGAATGTTATTATATCAATTGATCATATGGATAGCTAATAACTTAACTTACACCTCTATTTGATACTCTCTATTGTTGTGTGTATGCATTGTATACAATTTGTATGAATAAAATCAATGATGTTCTTGTCTATGATTTTCACCAATAATATAATTTCTTCATCTTTATCACATATTTAAAGTTTTCAAGGGAGATAATTGTATATTCTTATACAGCTTAATTAAAGTTTCTAATTTACAATAAGTATTTTGATTATTATAGTTAAGAAAGGAGTTGACAAACAATCATAATTTGTATTATAACAAATTCAGTAATTGATTGTATGTGATAGTATATGTTTTTGGTGTGATTGTATTCAACTATACCTACATGAAATAGGATTCAAATGATGAGCAAATTGAACATGAGATACTTGTATGTATGAGCATGAAGTCCCTTAGTTTTTATGAAGAATACCGGTACATATGAAAATGGTGTTCCTTAAATTTACAAAGGTTATTAATACATCCTCAAGAATAATATGAAGATATCTACGTGACATAAATTTTTGCAATTTCTACACTATGCTTAGATTTGAGTAAGTTGATATGCAATCCTTGGGTAGATATTCAAGATAACAAACTATAAGTGAGTATCGATGATGCATAGATAACTAGATTTACTCATTTCCAATGAGTAAATGAGAAAATGTATAATCGA
The DNA here is from genome assembly GCA_016808085.1 of Suaeda aralocaspica. Classification (NCBI taxonomy): domain Eukaryota; kingdom Viridiplantae; phylum Streptophyta; class Magnoliopsida; order Caryophyllales; family Amaranthaceae; genus Suaeda; species Suaeda aralocaspica. The sequence goes on from PYUH01004040.1 coordinate 222,694, forward strand.
AAGAATAATAATCATGTTTCCTTTATTGTTTATAATTCATGCAAAGTTTTAAAAGAATTGCAAACACGAATACATAATATTTATTTTATTAGCAAGGAATAATTGTATAAGTTTAAGAAATCAAGTATGATATTGTGTGAAACGCGATTAAAGAATGTATTCATTATGCCCATAATTTTTGGAAATATCATTATAAAGATTTATATGTATGGGCAATAGAAAAAGGTATGAGTTTTATGAATAATTTACTTTACATGATACATGACATTGCTTAAAGAATTCATGATTTAAGAAGAATATGAGATTAAATGTTGTTGGACTAATTTCATGCCCCCATATGAAAGGTTTAGGGGGAGATAGTATTTTTATTCCATGAGTTATAAAATACACTGATGGTCCATTTGGTACATAAAATGATCTATTCAATAAAGATGGCAACAAGATAGTTAAATGTTTAGAATAATGATACCATCCTGAAGATGGATATGGATGATTTAGAATGTCATTGATTATAAATCAATCATAAGTGCCCTAATTAAAATTAATGTTGTCGCATAAGGACAACACAAGTTGCTCAAGAACATAGATTAAGCCTGAAACGTGGTAGACTATTGAGTTATGAACATAATTATCATTGAATATGAAAGAAAATGATACATTATGCTGAATTTTCATTAGAATATATTTATGTTTAGTAAAATCGATATGTGCCAAGAATATATAAAATACTCTAGAAGAGTATAATATGTCCAACTTAATTAACATGTATCATGATAAGAATAATCAATGCTCTAGCAGAGTATGAATAATGATTGTTGCATAAAGTATTAGTCTTGCCAAGTATAGAAAGAAACACTTGCTAGTCACTACAAGAAAACGGGCAAATAGTGAAGGATTTTTGCGACAGAATTCCACTTTTTTGTGACGGAAATATCAGCCGCAAAAAAGTGACAAACCAAATCAAAGGAGCACCTGTTTTTTTTGACGGAATTATTTGTTTGCGACGGAATAATCCCTCGCAAATTTGCGACGGAATTAATTCCGTCGCAAAGTCCCTCGCAAAATATCGACAAAAAATTATGTTATTTTCTCGCAAAAAAAATAAACTAACACACAACAAATTAATTAAACCATTCCCCTAAACCGTCGTTCTTCTTTGCCGTTCTTCTCAATAAACCCTTCTCCTTCTTCTTCTCCTCTCAATACTACCCGCGGTCTACCCTTCTTCCGGCGGTCTTTTATTTTCTCTGGTAATTTCTCACTGCCTTTTTTGTCGTCATTTTTTTATTAAACACTTTTTTTTATTTTTCAATTGTTTTTGATTTTTTTCCTCTCAATCGTTTTAGGGTTTTTTAGTTCGTCGATTTAGGGTTTTAGGGTTGTTTAGTTCGTCGCTTTATTGAATTTTAATTTAATTTTCTGAATTTGACTGAATTTTCAATTATTTTCGAACTTAAATTTTCGATTTAGGGTTTGGTGTTGGGGTTTTGCTTTTTGACGCCATTAATGAAGATGTGTTTCAGGATTTTGGTTCATATTGTTTGGGTTTTCTTGTTTGGATTTTGGGTTTTTGTTTGCCTGCATTTGGGTTTTTGCACTCTTTACTGAAATGGTTTAGTTTACAATTTGGTTCTCTGGATTTCCAAGCAATTTGGTTCATAATTTAGTTTACAATTTGGTTTAAACTCACTAAGATACTCTCCCTCTTCTGTTCTAAATCTTTAGTAATAAATCTCTCAACTAGAGTGGTTGAAGGATGTTTTAATTAATCTTTGGGTATGATTGTTTTGTGGTAATATGGGGAAGCTACTGAACTTGTTCAGCATTCAATTTTAATGCCTGATGTATTGCATTGTTGCCGTTTTTATATGATTTAGGGAAAGTAGAACTATTTGCTAATATCCTCGTCAGTAAACCAGTGCCTCGCCAGATGTGAAAGGTGCATCTAAAAGTTTCACTAAGCATGAGACACGACATGTGTCGGAGCACAAGGTAATGGAAGTGTTTGTTCTTTTTGCTTTGGAAAGTGATGTTATTGAACACCATTGACTTCCTGGTTGTTTTCAGAATGTTGCAAGATGTGCAAGGTTTAGTCCCGATGGAAGATATGTCGCAACAGGAAGTGCAGATACATCCATTAAGCTCTTTGAGGTGTTTGCTATATACCGTATAGATTTGTACCTCATCATTTTTGCAAAATTAATGCTTTGTGCTGGGACTTTAATGGAGCTTGTTTTTTAATCACAGGTTGCAAAAATAAAGCAAATGTTGCTACCTGAGGCCAAAGATGGGCCTGTTTGGCCAGTCATTCGTACATTCTATGATCATATACAAGTAAATCTTTTTGACTATTTTATAGATATGTTAAATAAGAGTTTTATTGAAGAAGAATATTGATGGGATACTGTTGGCTGTGAAATTGGCAACTGATAAATTGTCTAAATTACTGTATGCGTTTGCTGAGATTATTTAATCCCTGAGTAGTAATCTTTACTAATTGCTGACATGATACTTAAATTAAGATGAGATTTGATAGCACAATTTTATAGTTGTGTTAGAATGGCTACAAGTTGCCTTATTATCCATAATTTGCTTTTCGTGTATTGGGCTTTTGTTGACCTCCCAAAAATAACATTTCAATTGTCACCATTTCACTTATTCAATTTGATGGGTATGTCATTCTGTGTGACCTGCTGTGAATTTGTTGTTAATCACAAACAATGTTGTGTGGGGTATGGACTAGTAGCATTAGTAAGATGCTTGATATAATATTCGTGAGATGCATATATGCATATACTGTATAAGGCTTTAACCCAGTTCGTTTCTCTTTATTTCCCAACTACCACTTTTTGTTGCGAAACTTTGACAATTTGGCTTCATACTTTTCTCTCCCAATTTATATGAAAGATTTAGGCATATTTGATTTGTGCTAAATGGACGGTTCCCTTATTTCATTTTAATGTTAGCACTTTCCCTTTTTCTCAATTCGTTCCTCTTGATAAGCTTGAAAACAACAAGGCCCTCAGCCTTGACAACCTTGTTTATATCTATCAACAGGTTCTTGACAAAACTGCTGACTAAAGATTTACCAAGATTCTTTTCTTTGTCCGTCCAACATAGATAGTTTTAGACCTTCAAAAAGCGAAAGCTGTTGGGCCAGTGCCTGAGGTTTTTAAGTCTGGTGAAGTTCAAGAGAAAAATAAAGATGCTGTTGGAGAGCTATCTGTGACACTAGTAGATGCCCGCAATCTTTCATATGTTCTATATGGTATGGTCTATACTCTGTGCAATCATGTTTAGTTACTTACTGCTATATATACTACACAATGTTGAATTAGAGATATTTCGTTGGGCGATATAAATCACCCAATTTTGATCTTGAATTGTCTTCTGTTTGTAAAAGTATTCTTCATTGAACTTTCAATTAAATTATTTCAGGTAAAACAGATCCGTATGTTGTTTTGCGCTTGGGAGATCAAGTAATAAGCAGTAAAAAGAATAGTCAAACCATTGTCATAGGGCCGCCTGGTGAATCAATTTGGAACTAGGACTTCCATATGCTTGTTGCAGATCCTCAAAGCCAGATTTTGTACATTGAAGTTGTGGACTCTCTTGGCTTTGCAGACATGGCATTGGGTTCTGGAGAGGTTGTTACTCATTTTCTCCTCAAGTTTTGGAAATTTGATGAACCTATCCATGCAGTTGTTCATAGGGATAACAAGTTTAATATGCATACAAGTTACTGATTCAATTTGAATATTCTATATCACTGCATGTCTCTTTCTGGTGCTAGTGGGGCAGAATTGAAGAATGAATTATATGGAGAATTGTCTTTGTGATCTTAGAGTTGAGTGATTAGTGTGGCAAACGTTTTATGATTAATGGCCTTCGAGGTTTCATTACAATTGTGATTTTATTTTTTTTTTCTTTTCAAAAATCGCTATTAGTATCGTTTTTTAAAAACAAACGATACTAATAGCTATTTTTTTATATTTAAAAAACCACTATTAGTATCGTTTTTGTAAAACGATACTAATAGACTGTCTATTTGTATCGTTTTTGTAAAACGATACAAATAGGTCATAAAAAACGATATCAATAAGCTATTTTTCTACTAGTGTTTCAGTTGCAAATTTGTGACGGAATTTTCCGTTGCAAAATAGCTAACTTTGCGAGGGAATTTTCCATCGCAAATTTGCGAGGGAATTTTCCGTCGCAAACTCCAACAGTTCCGTCGCAAGTTTGGAAATTTGCGACAAAAATTTTAGCGACGGACGTTTTGCGTCGGAATGTGATAAGTTTGCGACGGAATTTGTCCGTTGCAAAATAGCTTTTATCTTGTAGTGTAGTGTTCTTATATCACATCATATTAATCATCATGGCCATGCATGGAGTAGGCATAATAAAGTGATCACTATTGTTTGAAAACTGACCAAAATTTAGAAAATGATTAGATGTGATATTAAATTAGGCCATCCGGGTTTAATGTATAATCACCCGTAATGGAAACCTGATGTTTCAATTTGATATGAAATAATGTGCTGACGCTCTCTCATGTTAGATATGTGAAATGCTTTGAATGGCAAGACATAATTAACGAACTTTGATATTGAGCTGTATTTGGATTGTGATTTTTAAGAAAATTTCAAGAAAAAGAAAAGGTTATTTTTGAACAACTTTGGATATAGTTATGTAATGAGTGACTAGAAGTTCACTAAAAATTGCTTATATGTTGTCCCATATTATGTGACTAAAGGCTTACCAAATCATCTTGTATTTTAACACTTTGAGTAAGTTAAAACTCATTATCAAAGTCATTGGCAATCCAGAAGATCACCATTGAGTGGAGTTACATGCATATAAGCTAAGTCATGATTATGTTTATATAACAATCATTTTATTTTTGGGGCTGTTGAATGTCAGCACACAAGAATAAACCAACAACTGCACAATAATTGTCCCCCCATTGTCATTAATTTCTAGAAGAGAACAGTTTATGATGAATTTATAAACACATATGTGATGTACATCATAAGTTAGAGAAGAGATGGTTTTCATCGATTAATATCGTTCTCCAGAAGAGACAAATATTTTGTTGAATATATCTCTTCTAAACGATGAAATTTGTTAATAAATCTTTTATTAGATGAAATATTTTTGCACATGAAATTATACACTAAGTTGGTTAAGAATATGATGCCCCTATATTTGAAAATTTTACCAACTTAGGGGGAGAAGAATTGGGATAAGTTGGCAAAATTACTAAATTATAAAGTGATGATCCCTATAATGACTATTTGAGATATTATTGCCAACTTTTGTCTATATATTATCAAGATATGTTGCACATCTATGGTTTGATTTGTATTCAGTTATGTCTCATGTTACATACCGTTAAAGATACATTTTGGTCATATTATGTGAATACATTGAGATAAATCTTGCCAATAATACTTGAATCACTACACCTGAAGTGTAGGTTGTATGATCGGTTCCAAAATAAATATGTAAAATATGGCAAGAAAGTGCAGTTGACACTATTGAAAGTGTAACGATATATTAATGCCATAATGTTTGCCCCGGAAGTGGTATATATATCTGAATTATAACAGATGGCCTATCATTTAAGAACTTAGATGTTATAATGGACTAATGGTACCAATGGGAAATGTATTCAGATATCATTGTAAAATAGCATGCAAATTACATCTTGAAAAATGTGATACCGGTATATGATGGGACCGAGGATTATATGCATATGCAAAAGTAGTGGATTTGAGAATAGGGATCTGAAATAAAAGTCCACTTTTATGTCGACATATTGAGAATGATCAAAGCTTATCATGGACTTGAAGTCCAACTAAAGGTGAATAATGATGATCATCAAGGACCAGAAGTCCAGCAATAGATTTTTGAAATTCACATTGTACAGTGTCTTGCATTTTTTTAGTCTTACATTTATGTGCATGTGTGAGTTGTAGATAAACGCATTATTCATTGCATGTGTCAATTAGTGATTAGATGCATCACTCATTATATCGTAGTATATGTTTTATGCTCAAAATCTTGTTCATATAAACTTCACATCTCATCATATTACATGTACTAATTTTATACAATAATTGTGATATATGTAAAATTTTGTCCATTATATAGTAAGTTGTGTTTACAATAGTATGAAGATTTATATTAAAAAAATTATACTCCAATGAGAATATATTTGTGATGAAATTATACAGATGAAGGTGTTTTAATAACATGTTATGAATTATGTATAAAAAGTATCAGAAGAACTTGTACAAGACATATTCAAATATCTAGTGCTTCAAGTTCTATACGAAGTATTTTGAACACCTCAATGGATAATGGTGACATTATTATCAAACTCCTGAAGAGTTTAAGACTAAATTAACAACACTCAACCTGAAGTTTGAGTATGTGAGTGCTAATCAGAATCTTATGTTCATTTCAGAACTTGATATTATAAGGATAATCCTTTTATGGTCCAGAAGAACCATAAACAAATAAGAATTACTTAAACGTAATTACTAATTTACATAAGATTAGACAATGATGTTGATAATATCACAAGTTGCCATAAATTATGATCAATATGTAATTATCAACAGCTACTTTATATAGCTTCCAGAAGAAGGTATAAGTTTAATATTTATGGCAACTTGACAAATATGTAGTAATGATAAGCACAATGTAAGTATTATTTTCAAGAGTATCGAGAAATGAATATATCTCATATTGAAGATTGAAGTCCAATCAGGAAGGATCAACTACTAAGGAGTTGAATGTTATTCTACTTCAAGTGCGAAGCTACTACCAAAGTTTTTGGATTCATTATTCTGAAAGAACCCAAGTTATGCATTTATCAGGGGGAGAAAATACGCGTTGCACTCTTTTTTCCTTAACCATGGTTTTGTCCTATATTAGGTTTTCCAGGAAAGGTTTTTAATGAGGCAACATCTTAAAACGTATTATGAAAGTGATGTACTCTTTTTCCTTCACTAGGTTTTTGTTCCCACAGGGTTTTTCATAGTAAGGTTTTAACGAGGCACACTATTCGATAATGGTCATCCAAGGGGGAGTGTTATATAATATATGTATTTAGTGGATGCCCATTATACCCTTATCTATAATCTAGAATATTCCGGAGACTAGGGTTCACTTATAAGGAACCCTTTTCCTACATTGTATATATATATATATACTCCTTTATGATTTATGAATAAAAAAATCTAATCTATTATCCCCTAATACTCTACTCTAAAACTCTCTTTTTATAACAATTAGTTATCCATTTTTATCATCAAATTGATTGGAAAAAGAAAAAAACTGAATTGTTTAAATGTATTAAAATAATGAATTATAATAAAAAGGTCCCATTAGCTCAATTGTTGGGATGATTAGTTGAGTTGAGCTAATGAACAGTAATCATGTTAGTGATGGTGAAGAAGATGAAAGGATGATAATGATAGAGTTGAGTGGTGGAATGAGATTCAATCAAAATATTAAAACTGGGTAATTAGTGTGTTTACCTGATTTTACAGGTGAAAATATGATAGGGTCCAAAAATAGAAAATAGTGCATAAAGATAGGTCTAATTTTGAATAAATTAAAGTTGGGTCTTTTAATAAATTATCTTTAAAAGTTGGGATTACAATTTTTCCTTTATTTTAAAGCATGAATTTATTTGTTGTTCATGAAATTTTAGATTAGGGTTTTAAAAATTATGAAATTCTTGATTTTATGGGTTATAATGATTTAAACTTCAATATTATGATCATGAATTGTTGTTGGGTGAATTTATGATGATTTTATGGAGTTTAGATTGATTTTTATAGGCTTTAAACATAAATTATATTGTTGTATGTCCAAATTTTGTAATCATTAAAATCAATTAAATAAATATTATGTATATGTTTTGGTTTATGAAAAATTATTCTAAAGCATAGATTTGTTTCATAATGATGTTAGTGGATTGTAAAAGAGTTTTAAGATGAAATTATGATGTTTTATGAGTTTTTAATGGGTTTTAGATGAATAAATAAGGCTGTAAATTTTTATTAACACTTATTTATGCCCAATAAAAATAGTAACATGTAATATAGTAAGTTATAATTAGTTTTAATGCACCTAAGTATTATATATTGATCTTAGGACATGACTATAGTGTTTTATGATCAAAATATGATATTTGGATGGGTTTAAGAGTGTTTTTAAGAAGGTTTACAAAGCTGCCATTTTTGGAAAATTACCGAAAATCAAGTGTTTTGCAATAGGAAGGAGAACATATAGGGAATGTTTTGGGCAAGTTTCCAATGTAGATAGTTAGTTTAGAGTTGTTGTAGAACTTTGTCAACAAGGTCTTAATTTAGTTTCGGTTTTCCCTATGTAGGGAACTTTGAATTAGTCGACTTTTAGAAGTTGTGGCAAATCACCACTACAACACAAGGTACAAAAGTACTAAAGACAAACATAGAAACTAGAATTCATGCTTGGTTGTTCTTTCATGATATGTTGGTGTGCTTGATTGGATTGTGAATTGACATGCATGATAAATTTTATCAGAAGTATGATTTTATATTATTTTGACATTCCATATTTTAGCAATATTCATTCTTGAAGATCAATTGGAATGTTATGATTAGTTTGAAATTGGCCAATAGCTTATTGAAGAAGAAAAGGAAGTTATTTAAGTTGGTTAGTAATTTAATCAACAAGAAAAGTGGTTTGTGAATCTTTATACATACAGTTAATAGAAGGTAATGAGCAAACACTTTTATACATGTTGCCACTCATAGTTTAATGTGTGGTCAAGGAAAAAGTAAATAGTTAGCCACTCACAGTTAATGTGTGGTAAATGAAGTTTAGTTTAATTAAAGGATACACATAAGATTATTTTTAGAATCACTTTGAATCAAAGATAATTAATATGACTTGCTTGACTTTATGCATACTTTTACGTGATGTTGTAGGTGAGTCATAACAATGTTAAACCGGTTAATCACATAAAGTGTAAGAGGATTAGCACTAAAACTCTTGGAACAATTGGGGGAGTCATATGGAACAATGATCTGTGACTTCTAACCGGAGTAAAAGACGTTGTACTCTTTTACATTTTTAATGCGCTGGAATTCCATCACTTTATGTGATATAGGTAATACCTTCTTGGAGTTGCTCTCAAGTTGGTGCCCAATAGGGCGATTTCAAAGGAAAGGAAACCCGTTCGATGCGAAATCCAAAGTTTAAATATAATGGTTAATTTGTTCAAATTGAGTCTATACAAAGGTGAAGAGTTGCCAATGGTACGGTGTATGTATGCTTTCATTTTATTTTATCTTAGTCTTGTTGCATAGTCTTTAGTAGTTATGTACTCAACTTTGCTTTTTGTTTGTTTTGTGTGCATGGCTTTGTGTTGGACTTGGACCTACGATGGCCCACTAGTTGGCGAGTAGTTGTCTGTAATATGAAAAGCTATAGGTACAAGTGGGCATAAGTCATTTCATGTAGGCTAACGTGAGAGTGCTTGCTTTGTAGTCTTTGTAGTTCTTGCTTTTACTTGCTTATGAAGTTATCTAATTATTATTTGGAGGTTGTTTTATTTTCAAAGTTTAAGTTTTGGTTTTTAAGGGCCATTAAGATGGTTCCGAAGTGTAATAAAGTTTTAAGTTGATTTTTCTTTTGGATGTCGATTTGATTTTAGTTTGGGATTATTCTTGAAGTTTAAGTTTTAAATTTCTGTTTAGTTTTAAGACTTCCGCTGTAATACTTTGATAAATGACTTAGCCGTTATCACGGTGGCGGTAATGCTTTGGTTTTTCCTCATCAATTAGGAGTTTTAATAATTATATTTATGTAATATTTATAATATGTTACCCGAAAAATCTAGAGAAGGTAGTTAGGAAATTCCAGGGTGTTACAAGCATTCTTATAATCAATATGATTACAAGTCTTCTAAGTTGCTAAGGTATATATGAGAATTTAAGTACACTCATAAATCCTGAGTGAAATTCTAATTGTGGATTTCAATGTTTAAGGTATGAGAATTTCAAAGAGAAATTCTGACTTATACTCATAAATTTGATTTGAGTTCATAACTAAGTGAAATTCTTGAAATTAAAAAAAATTCTAAGTGAATTTTTAAAGTTTCAATGCATATGGCATCATATGATTATAAATGAGCTCTGGTTCTAAAGATTTCCTTAACTCTTCAAAGATGAAGAAGTTTAAGTTGCAAGCCTGAACCTTGGTATAAGCTAGGTCAGGCATTCGTATATGCTATCATTTATAATTGATAAATGGGGTATGTATAAAATGATTTTATATCCCAAACTTCTATGTGAAGTATGGTGTTACAGGCTTTTAAGCTAGACTTAAGTTTATAAAATTAAGATTATGAACTTAAGTTTACAAACTTATAAACTCATGAAATTATAAACTCAAGTTTATAAAAAATAAAGATTTCTGAGCTTTTCAATAAAGCTCATGACTCATTCAAAGCTTACAAACTAGTAAGACTTACAAAGTTTCTAATTGTAATACTTAGAGACATATATGTATAAGGAGCTGCAACCAAAAACTTGTTAGTATTTTCCACTTTTGCTAAAACACAAGGCAATCAAGGTGAGAAAATAAGCATTGAAGAAGCAAATTGAAAAGTGCTTAGAAAACACTAATGTAATACACCAAGTTGGTATGAAAACCAACAATGAAGATCAGAATGTCAAAGTGAGTTAGTTAATACATTTGAATTTTCAAATATTACAAGCCAAGAGATTAAAGAATAGACATTTGGCTACAATCATCAGGCAGATGGTTGAGGAGGTTGATCAACAGAGGCCGATACAGTGACATCAGCCTGGCCAGTGCCAATTTGGGGAGCTCCATCCTTGTTTTGTTCGTCATCAGCACCCTCATCTTCTGGGACATCGTCATAATCCTCTTCAACATCATATAAGCTAAAGGGTGTAAGAGGAGCTTCTCCACACATGTTGGCTAGGTGAACTCGGCTAACATATTCCAGCCTCTTTTCAAAGTAGCCGTAAGGAACATATTCTTGACGCTCAATTTCCAGGCCTCAGTAAGCCTAGCCCTAGTCGATTCTTCCCCCTCCAAATATTTCTGAATGGAAAATTGCATTGCCTGATTGAGCTCTTCTTCCTTCTTCCTCTCTACTTCATCAACCTTAGCATTGGCTGCTTTCAGTTGTTCGGCTAACTTAGTCACCTTCTTTTCGGCCTATTCAGCACTTACTTCAGTAGCCTTCTTGTCTGAGTTCATCTGCTCGAAGTCCAACTCCTTCTTCTCTTACTCTTCCAGCTCGTTCCGAAGCTCCAAATTCCTTATATCCATAACAAGGTTCGGTTCTTTGGCTTGACCCAAAGAAGCAGACACCTCATTCACAACATGTGAATTTTGGGCTTGAATCCTATGAACTTGTTCACTTAAGTAGGATTCACAAATGGTGAGCATTTGGGCTGCTTTAGCTCTTTCTTTCTTTGTCTGAGCAATCATTTTTTGAAGTTATTGGACCAGGAAGATGATTTGTAAATGAGTTAAAAGATATTAGATATGTCATGAAATTCACCAAGTGTTAAAGAAGAAGAAGAAGGGTAAATAAGAATCCATCAAATGATAATTAACTAATGTTGCTGAAATATTCTAAGTATTGAGATGGAAAATTTACCTCGATACAAATATTGAAGCAAGGGCCAAGCTGTCCGTCCAGGATGCCCCTCAATGACTCTTTGTATTCCTTGTCTCCGCACAGGAGAACCTCCCTCACCAACTCCATTTTGTAGTTGGAGTCAAAGGTTTTCGAGGTTGAAGGAATGCCACCCTCTTCATCTAAGAAGTCTTTATCTGAATCAGCCACATCTGTAGTTGGTAATGGAATTATTATAACTCGAGGATCTCTAAGAGATCTAATGGAGTCTCCAGAACGAGTACTCAAGACAGTTGTTACAACATGGAGGACAAATTTGATACCTGATGCCATAGCCGATTCAAGATATTCGAGGGGCATGTTCTCCCTAATAGCCTCTTGCAACCCGCTGTTGGGTCCGAGTCTAGTGGGTCTCTTAGAGATGGGTCATTAGCTGTACCCCCAATGGTGAGACCAGCACGTCTAGCCTCGTCTTCTTGGACTGGATCCAACAAACCCTCTAATGTCAAGTGGCGATTGTCAAAGACAATGTCCCTCAACTGGCTACCAGCAAAACGAACTGATTTGTCCTTTCTGGTGTACGGAATTTCCTTTAAGACCGGACTCGCCTCGATAGGGTGAGCAGGAGATGAGCCTGGAGTTGACTCATAGCTGGCCAGTGAAGTTGGCCTCTTCTTCTTTTGAGAATTGATGGAACGAGGAGAAGACCTCTCTTTCCTTTTCAGTTTGGTAGGGAGAGTTTTAATTTCTCCTTACCCTTGTCCTTCTTTTCTTTTCCCAGCACGGATGGCCGGGTATCTCTTGTTGACTGCAAAGTAAAATTAAGTAAGACAAGATTCAAAGAGAAAAGGTCATAAGGAACCGAATGTGGAAAATGGTTATTTACATTCATTCAACTCGGTTATCTATGGGATATCTGCATAAGACTTTAAAGCTATACAAGCACAACAAACTAAGTGTTGAAAGTTTATTCCAAATTGATAAGTTTTTCCAAAATTTGTTGGAATCTGAGCAACAAATGGTAAGACCAACCTATTTTAAAGAAGTTAAGCAATTTTAAATAAGTTTAAGTTTGACACATTCGGTGACATAAGGTGACACCGAATGTGCCAAAACAGCATTCACAAACATTCAACTCGGTCACTTCGTTAAAGGGTGAGTGGCATTCTATTAAAACTAAGTTTGACACATTCGGTGACATAATTGACACCGAATGTGTCGAAACTACAATCATTAACATTCAACTCGGTCTCTTCTCTAAAGGCCAAACTGCGTTGTTCTAAAACTAAGTTTGACACATTCAGCTACATAAGTTGACACCGAATGTGCCGAAACTGCATCCACAAACGTTCAACTCGGTCTCTTTCGCAAAGACCGAGTTTCATCCAATTAAAACTAAGTTTGACACATTCGGTGCCATAAATTGACACCGAATGTGCCAAAATAGCATCGAGGAACATTCAACTCGGTCTCCTATTTGCAGACCGAGTAGCATTCAACTAAAGCTATGTTTGACACATTCGATGTCATAAGTTGACCCCGAACGTGCCAAACCTTCATTCAGGTGATCATACAATGAGACATGACACATTTGGGGTCATATGATGACACCGAATGTATCAAATCTTTATTGTTAGGTCCTAAATTCAGCCTCCATATGGGAGATCGAATGTAATGATGGGAACGACACATTTGGCACATTCGGTGTCAACTGATGACACTGAACGTGTCAATTCGATATTCAAGCCGCTAAATCAGTCTTCTAAAGGGAGACTGAGTTTAATCTTAGTGGTATAATATTTGGCACATCCGGTGTCATATGATGACACCGGATGTGTCAAATATCCATTTGGACATAATGATTCGACCTTCTTAAGGGAGACCGAGTTTAATACAAGTGCTACTACATTTGGCGTGTTCCGCATCAATATGATTACACATATACACAGAGACAGTCAAATATACAAATGTTTCTTAATTATACAAGTCTTGCTTTGTTTACATTTTCTAAGTTATAATATTTTACAAAAGGTGCCGAATTTAATTAAAGACTATGGACATTTGGAATGTCCGGTGTAGAACTCTTACCTCTGTTGTTTTTCTTTTCTGGAGAGGAGTTTTCTCCTTTGACTGAGTAAGACGACGAAGGAACTTGGCTTGATCCATTTTGCCTTTCTTCTCGTCTGGTAGCTCGTTCAGTGCTTTCTCTGCAAAAGAAAAGACCAGATTATACACTTAGACAAATTCAATGAAGAATCAACACAAGGAAAATGGATGAAACCTACTAGCATCCCCACTATACACTAATCCATAAGCTTTAAGAAACTTAAAGTCAGTGAAGAGGTATTTGAAAGGGATCCATTTGGAGGGAATTTCATAACTCATCCCTTCCCATTTGGCTGTGGTTTTCTTGAAGATTTCTAATATGGGTAAGTCATTGTCATTAAGTTTGGGAGGGCTGGTTACTTTGCCTTTGAATTTGGGGCTCAAATTCCACTTATTCATCCTAGCCACAAACTCGGCGTCCTCATGTTTAATAAATACAACCCCCCCCGCCATGAAGTAGCCTTATTACATTTCTCAATGGCTGTTATATATTGGTCATCATTAGCCAATGTAAACCAGCCTTGTTTACATCCGGCTGCCTTAATTAGTTTACGCATATGTATAAAGGCAGAAGAAGAAGGTCATAAATTATTTAATTTACAAGCAGCAGCATAAGTTACAATGTGATGCCATGAGTTAGCAGTCAGTTGGCATAATCCTAAGTCATAACGTCTAAGAAGATTTAAAAAGAAAGGAAATAAGGGAAGGGAGACACCTATGTCAATCCTAGACATATATATACCGAAGCATCCCTACGGTACGCTAAAAAGAGAATCTCCCTTCTTAGGCAGAATAAGTTGAAAACTCTTATAGTTAATAAAGGAGTTGCCATACTAGACAATGTTGATGTCCTTAATAGCTTCCCATCTCACCAGAGCGGAATCAAGTGTGGGATAAGTAGTAGGTTTACGGGAGGGTGCACTAACCTCCGTCTCTGACTCAGTTGCCGAGTGTCCTGATTCGGCCTCATCAACAGATCTCTCTATTTCTTCAATGGAGTCTGCTGGGTTCTTGTCCGTAAAGATTCAGGAGGTCGTTTGTTTTGTTCTTGCCATATCATCCTGCACAGGAAGGAATGGAAGAATAGGTGACCCCAAAGAAGAAAGAATATTTGGGACAGTAGAGTATTGAGAGCCAGCTGATGAACCCTGACCCGTCTCTACCGGATTATTACTAGGGAAAATTAGAAATGGATTATTTGCATTATGGGGTGAAGATGAACTAGAAGACATGATATAAGAAAAGAATAAACAAAGAAAATGAAACAAAAAGAAGACCGAATCAGGTAATAACTACCTGAGTAAGAAGTTGTTAAGAAGAGTTAAGGAATCTGAAACACTATTTACTGCCCGAAACTCGCCTGAAATCGCCCCAAAACCTTGCCTGAAATTGCCTCTACTCACCGGAAATCGCCTCTCAAGATTTCTCACCANACAACCCCCCCCCCCCCCCCCGCCATGAAGTAGCCTTATTACATTTCTCAATGGCTGTTATATATTGGTCATCATTAGCCAATGTAAACCAGCCTTGTTTACATCCGGCTGCCTTAATTAGTTTACGCATATGTATAAAGGCAGAAGAAGAAGGTCATAAATTATTTAATTTACAAGCAGCAGCATAAGTTACAATGTGATGCCATGAGTTAGCAGTCAGTTGGCATAATCCTAAGTCATAACGTCTAAGAAGATTTAAAAAGAAAGGAAATAAGGGAAGGGAGACACCTATGTCAATCCTAGACATATATATACCGAAGCATCCCTACGGTACGCTAAAAAGAGAATCTCCCTTCTTAGGCAGAATAAGTTGAAAACTCTTATAGTTAATAAAGGAGTTGCCATACTAGACAATGTTGATGTCCTTAATAGCTTCCCATCTCACCAGAGCGGAATCAAGTGTGGGATAAGTAGTAGGTTTACGGGAGGGTGCACTAACCTCCGTCTCTGACTCAGTTGCCGAGTGTCCTGATTCGGCCTCATCAACAGATCTCTCTATTTCTTCAATGGAGTCTGCTGGGTTCTTGTCCGTAAAGATTCAGGAGGTCGTTTGTTTTGTTCTTGCCATATCATCCTGCACAGGAAGGAATGGAAGAATAGGTGACCCCAAAGAAGAAAGAATATTTGGGACAGTAGAGTATTGAGAGCCAGCTGATGAACCCTGACCCGTCTCTACCGGATTATTACTAGGGAAAATTAGAAATGGATTATTTGCATTATGGGGTGAAGATGAACTAGAAGACATGATATAAGAAAAGAATAAACAAAGAAAATGAAACAAAAAGAAGACCGAATCAGGTAATAACTACCTGAGTAAGAAGTTGTTAAGAAGAGTTAAGGAATCTGAAACACTATTTACTGCCCGAAACTCGCCTGAAATCGCCCCAAAACCTTGCCTGAAATTGCCTCTACTCACCGGAAATCGCCTCTCAAGATTTCTCACCACTTTCTCTCTCAAATAAATATTTATCACTCCTTTCTCTCTCTTAAAGAAATTTGTCGAAAACTGTAGATGTGAAAATTTCTAACTTCTCACCCCTATTTAAAGAAAAAACAGAGGGTAAAAAGAGGGGAAATTTGAAACTCTTCAATTCCCCCCTATAGGGGCCTCGGATTTTAGGGTCCCAAATTTTTTGGTCACCTTTCCCAAGCCGTCCATAGGTCGAGTTAGACCTAAAAAATTGGCTTAAGGAAAGGTGAAATGGACTTTTTTAGAAGTATTTTGCAAAAAACCAGGAGCGCAGGAATTTCAGTCGTGGTAGCGTGACAGAGTTTGTCACGCTGACTGTGCAGCGCTACAACGCTTGTCACGCTGCAGGTGCAGCGCGGCAGACTCTGTGACGCTGCGACGTTAGCGTGACAAAGTCTGTCGCGCTACGCTATTTTTGTGTTTTTTTTTTTTGCTTTTTTTTTTCGAGTGAGATAAAAATATACGAATAAGGACGATGCTAGTAAGAAGTCGCCAATGAGTTTTAGGAACTAAACTCATAAATCGTGTATTTAGATTCGATACGAATGAGACTCGAATAAGGGACGTTTGTCTAAATTGCACGGAAATCCGCTCCGATCCCATGGGGATGACTCCATGTTGTGGTTGAGCGAACCAAAGATTGGACTCGGGGGCGAAGGTACTAACATGACGGAGTGCGTCGGGTTAGCCCATAGGCGGCCATTACTAGTTTCCTCTTAACCATACAGAAATTACATTTAGAATCACACAAAAATATCAATTACAAAATTCACAAAAAAAAGCATTAAATTGTTAGTGAATAACAAAAAAAAACTAATTAATTTAACTCAAACCGTTATTAAAATCAATTTAGGGAGCCTAACATGATTAGATTTGTCCGAAAGAATTATCTTGATTAAGCGTTGCAAACAATCAATTTTAAGTCCTTTAACAATAATAAAGTGATAAAGCAGTAAATAAATAGTGGAACAACAACTTAAAAGTCCATAAACATGATTTTTAGGGCTCTCAGGAAACGTACCACTTCTCCTTTGAAGATTGTCTTCGTCGAGTATTAATTTGGGCGGAGTTTCGAATTATTGTTTCGATATTATTAAAATTTGTAGCCACTTTTTAGTAAAATAAATAGCAAATAAAATAATAAATAATTATAATAAAAAAAGGTTGTTAAAAGCAATAATCGGATTATTTAAGTATGAGGAAGAAAGTGAGTTAAAAAAACGTGTTGAGAAATGAAGGAAATGAGGGTTTTTATAACAGCGTGGGAACCCTAATCGCGCTGGGCTGCTAGCGTGGTACGCCGAATCGCGCTGGCCCAGTAGCGCAGGGAACCCTACAACGCTACTAGGGTAGCGCTGTTAGCTTAGTCACGCTGAGCTGTCAGCGTGACTAAATTAACCGCGCTACGTTTTTGAAACATTTTTTTTATATATTATTATTATTTTATTTTACTCATTTATTTAGAATAGTAAAAGAGGCATTTGGATAAAAAGGTCCGTGAAATAAGAATGAGATTTATTTTTAAGCCCAAGTATACTCGATTATCCAATCTTCTAGAGAAATGAGTTTTTTAATCATCATAGAGTCCTGCCGCGGGACAGGGGACTAAATTAGGTGTCTACAGTTAGCCCCCACTTTGATTGAGTCTGAGTAAGACGACAATCAAAGTATGCTCGAATCGTTTTCCGAGGCTTTCATATCCAGAGCCATGAGCTCCTCATTAACCAATGGGCGTAGCAATTTTTAGAAAGCAATGACTTTCGAAACTGAAATTGAAAATAGATTTTAATAAATTCGCTTATTTATCAAAACACTTATCAAATATATTAGTATTAGTGTTTTTGAATAAGTTTCCTTTTGACTGGAAATAAGGTAATAAATTCGCTCATTATTTCTATTTTGACTAAATTCGCTTATTTACTGAAATTATTGAAAAAATGTAATAAATTCGCTTATTTATTACTATTTTGAGTAAATTCGCTTATTTACTGAAATTATTGTAAAAAATGTAATAAATTCGCTTATTTATTACTATTTTGAGTAAATTCGCTTATTTACTGAAATTATTGAAAAAATGTAATAAATTCGTTTATTTATTACTATTTTGAGTAAATTCGCTTATTTACTGAGATTATTGAAAAATGTAATAAATTCGTTTATTTATTACTATTTTGAGTAAATTCGCTTATTTACTGAAATTATTGAAAAAATGTAATAAATTCACTTATTTATTACTATTTTGAGTAAATTCGCTTATTTACTGAAATTATTGTAATAAATTCGCTTATTTATTACTATTAGAAATGAAATAAAAAGATAATTTGATGGAGAAAAGTTTAAGTGTAAAGAGAAGAGGAGAAAAAAGAGAGAGAAAGTAGGTTTAGGAGGATAAGAGAATCGGTTTTGGAAGTGTGAGAATGGGTAGAAAAAATCAAGAAAGTTAAAAGGATCGTTTTAGAGGAGAAAAAAAGGTATTTATAAGAAAAATGTGTAGCGCGACAGGTTTTATCACGTTGGCAAGGTAGCGTTACAAGTTTAATAACGCTGACCAGCCAGCGTGACATAAGCTGTCACGCTGCGCAGCTAGCGCTGGTTTACCTGTCACGCTGCTGCGTCAGCGCGACTCAGCGCTCAAACTCGTTTTTTTTTTAATCAAATATTGAGCTTATATAAAATTAAGTCCAATAATCTAGAGAAGTGGGTTTTATTGTTCATCATGGAGTCTTACCACGGGACCGGGGACTAAATTAGATGTCTACAGTTAGCCCCCACTTTGATTGAGTTTCAGTAAGACGAAAATCAAGGTAAGCTCGAATC
>PYUH01004040.1:245456-297678 GCA_016808085.1 Suaeda aralocaspica
GGAAAGGATAGATGATATGTGTAGAAGAACATGACTTGCTTTATGTGACATTAAGGCAATTTTCTTTTAAGGACGGTTGTGCGCCTAAAATAAAACAGTATCCAAGACCTTATGAGTCTTGTGGTTCAAAGACCCTTTTTTTCATGGGCCCTTAAAATTTTACTCATGTTACCTGTCCTTAAGATGTAGGACTATTAAGACCGTACCTTATGAAAGGTGTGCTACGTATCCAATTCGAGTTGGAATCAGGTCTTACGTAGCTCTTGCTTCTGAGTTATCTGATGTGTTAAAGGTAAGACACAAGTTTTTTGCAATTTTGTTACACCTCAAGGAGGGCTTTTTTCAGGGTTGTATCGTGGCTAAGTTTAGTGTGTAAGAAAGGAATGGAAAGAAGGCTCAAATACCCATAAATAACCCAAACTATGCTACAAACTTGTTCTTAACTTGAGCAACTCTATTATTTAAAATTTTACTTGTTGACAACTTTTCATGCATTTCCATTTATTGAATTGAAAATCAGAGCTTCTTTAACATTATATATTGCTTTTGGTTTTGCTTTTTAAATTTATGTCCTCGTAGCATTCCCATCCCCAGGCTAAGTTTGATGTGGTTGAAAGAAACAAGCTATGTGTTTAGCACAAACGGTACAAGAAAGTGATCACACTTGTAATTGTTTAAGCAAGACATGATGAGTAGAGAGAGAATGTACAATTTGAAGATGAAATGAATTTCATTTTATTGATAGTTGAGATTAGTACATAAATGATACTTGGCAGCATAAGTCTCCAACTCTACCATGAAAGAAGAAGAAAAGAAAAGAGAGAAATTAAACTAAGACAGTGAATGGAGTTCTAGTTTTGGTCCAAATCATGTTTCTCGTATGTATGTGTCTACATCGTCTTGAATAATGTTCTTTGGATTTTCTTAAGCTTGCATTTGAAGAATTTTAAATAATGACCATAATCTATTGAAACTTCATTATATTTTTGTCCAAACTATAGACCTTGGGTCTATTGATCAATAGATTCTAAATCAAACATTTAGGAGTAGGTTGAACCATGGGCTCATAATTGAAACACTTAGAATGATGCGTTTGATGCAAAGGTGGGATGGAGTGTTTAGAAAAGAGTAGTAATATAGCACATATTATCACTTTCTAAAGCAAACAAATTTTCTTTTGTTTACATTAGGCATTTTTTCATCATTTTGTATGCCAATAATATGTAGCAACCCTTGCAATTTCATATTATAATGATTGCACTTACAAGAATGTGTCCATTCAGTATGTGTTAATAGATAAAATGTTGAGAAAAAACCAAAGTGGGTTTTTATTGAACCATAACGGGCTCCAAAATAACTTAAAACGACCCTTTTAGTTGGGGTTAATTATGATTTAATTGTGTATAAGTAATTTCAAATAAATACTACATATTCATCAAAACTATTCAAATACATGAATTTAGCGCAAAAAAAAGTTCTAGTGCTAGTTTTGTAAGCGTGACAAAGAAAGTAGCGCAGAAATGCGGGTAGCGTTATAAAACTGTGACGCTAACAGTGTAGTGCAATTAGAAGAGTTGCGCTGTTTGTGTAGCGTTGTAGAGTTAGTTACGCTGCAAGGTTCTATTGTTTTTTGCTAAGTTATCATTAAATTTGTATTTAATGGGTTTGGATTCATGTCCATGTTGCCCATATATACGTTATTTAGGCCTAAATGGGCCTATTATTAGACCGAACTTTTGAAAGATTGGTGATGATGTTATTTGTATGTGAGTCATTAAAAACATTAATCAAAATCGTGCATTGTCAAGGAATTAGTAATTTTCAGATTATCATTATTGGATCCTTACAAAGAGATGATGAGGGAAGACAAAAAAGAAGAAAATATAGTAAAGAAACGAGACTCCAGAAATTAGAGTTATAACAATCAAGGTTAATTGATGGGAAGCTCATGGGAAAAATAAAATTAATAAGATAAAAAAAAATAAATTTCAGAATTAACCTTGATGGATTTTTTTTTTGAGTTTAAAAAAAAAATTATTCTAAGTGTTTGATTGTTTGAAAATAATACAAGGGAAAGTGAGATAGTTAGATTTATTAGAAATTTGGAATTAAACTAATAAAATTCTAAATGAAAGGAATTAATTATTAAATTTCCAAAAGATTCGAATTATATTAAAAATCTCAAAAAGTTAAAGTATTTTTGAAATCGTTAATATTATTTGAATTTTCTAATAAATGTTAAGTGTATAAGTTAGTTTCTATTTAATCAAAGATTCTATTAATCAAATCCTAAGAAGATCAAGGATTTAATTAATAATATCTTTTGTAATATTTTATTAACTAAATCAAATATATTGGTGCATAAAAATTTTCCAAGCAATCAAATGATATCAAAGAATATAATTTAAAATTATGGAAAATATTTTACATCATCAATTAATTTAGGTAGCTAATAATATATTGTGATTAAAATTGATTTGAAAACCTCAGAAAATCTACATATGTACAAAATATAAAAAGCAAAACAAGCAACTTTATAAAACAAAAGGGAAGGGAATAATTACTAAATAATGCATTCAAACTACGGTCAGTCAAAAGGGTCCTACATCTAAGGAGTGTGCTCCAACACTTTGCGGTATAATAACCGTTAGATATGAAGTTTCTCCCATCTAAGNTATGAAGTTTCTCCCATCCAAGTACCATGGGCGGCTTAGAAATTGATGTAGTTGGGATAAGGTTCTATCTTGCTTGGGTGCTTAGAGACCATGGGCCCCACCAAGTCAAGACGTTAGCGTGACAAAGTCTGTCGCGCTACGCTATTTTGTGTTTTTTTTTTGCTTTTTTTTTTCGAGTGAGATAAAAATATACGAATAAGGACGATGCTAGTAAGAAGTCGCCAATGAGTTTTAGGAACTAAACTCATAAACCGTGTATTTAGATTCGATACGAATGGGACTCGAATAAGGGACGTTTGTCTAAATTGCACGGAAATCCTCTTCGATCCCATGGGGATGACTCCAAGTTGTGGTCGAGCGAACCAAAGATTGGACTCGGGGGCTAAGGTACTAACATAACGGAGTGCGTCGGCTTAGCCCATAGGCGGCCATTACTAGTTTCCTCTTAACCATACAGAAATTACATTTAGAATCACACAAAAATATCAATTACAAAATTCACAAAAAAAAAGCATTAAATTGTTAGTGAATCACAAAAAAAACTAATTAATTTAACTCAAACCGTTATTAAAATCAATTTAAGGAGCCTAACATGATTAGATTTGTCCGAAAGAATTATCTTGATTAAGCGTTGCAAACAATCAATTTTAAGTCCTTTAACAATAATAACGTGATAAAGCAGTAAATAAATAGTGAAACAACAACTTAAAAGTCCATAAATATGATTTTTAGGGCTCTCAGGAAACGTACTACTTCTCTGAAGATTGTCTTCGTCGAGTATTAATTTGGGCGGAGTTTCGAATTATTGTTTCGATATTATTAAAATTTGTAGCCACTTTTTAATAAAATAAATAGCAAATAAAATAATAAATAATTATAATAATAAAAAAAAGGTTGTTAAAAGCAATACTCGGATTATTTAAGTATGAGGAAGAAAGTGAGTTAAAAAATGTGTGAGAAATGAAGTAAATGAGGGTTTTTATAGCAGCGTGGGAAACCTAATCGCGCTGGGCTACCAGCGTGGTATGCCGAATCGCGCTAGCCCAGCAGCGCAGGGAACCCTACAACGCTACTAGGGTAGCGCTGTTAGCTTAGTCACGCTGAGCTGTCAGCGTGACTAAATTAACCGCGCTACGTTTTTGAAACATTTTATTTATTTATTTATTATTATTATTATTATTATTATTATTATTTTATTTTACTCATTTATTTAAAATAGTAAAAGAGGCATTTGGATAAAAAAGTCCGTGAAATAAGAATGAGATTTATTTTTAAGCCCAAGTATACTCGATTATCCAATCTTCTAGAGAAATGAGTTTTTTAATCATCATAGAGTCCTGCCGCGGGACAGGGGACTAAATTAGGTGTCTACACCCCCAAATACCCAAAAGGACTAAAAGGGAAATGGGATTTAAAAACAAAGCTCAATCTGATTTAATCAGATGGATGATGGATTATGGATCCATCAGCCCATCTAAGGGGCAAATGATGTGGCATACTCAGTGGGCTGCCATGTGTCACCTACCAATTGGACCACGTGTCCACTTAGCTTGTTCCATTGCCAACATGGCACTGCCATGTGGCAATAGGGGACCCACTAAGAGTGGGGGCACATGACTATGTGTCATTATCTCATTGGACCACGTGTTTACTCACAAAAGAAATAAGGAGGTTACAGTATCGCAACCTCATACGTTGCTTAATATATGAGCAAAGACCCACAAGGAGAAAGGTCCTAAAGGCCATGAAAGCCCATGAGGCAATAGAGGAAAGCACGACCAATCATATTGCGACAAATTTCGCAATATGATTGGCAAGCCCCCAAGGTGAAAACCCTATAGATAGGGCATGAACTCACTGTAACACCCTGGAATTTCCTAACTTTCTACTCTAGATTTTTCCGGAAAACATATTATAATTACTAAAAAAATATAATTATTAAAAATCTAATATAACGAGGAAAAACCAAAGTATTACGGCCACCGTGATAACGACTAAGACATTTATCAAAGTACTGCAGCGGTAGTCTTTAAAACCAAACCAATTTAAGAAATTAACTTCAAAAACAATCTCAAAACTAAAATCAAAGTAGTCTTTAAAACCAAACCAATTTAAGAAATTAACTTCAAAAACAATCTCAAAACTAAAATCAAAGCAACATCCAAAATAAAAGCAACTTAAAACTTTATTACACTTCGGAACCATCTCAATGGCCCTTAAAACAAAAACTTAAACTTTGAAAATAAAACAACATCCAAACAGTAGTTAGATCACTCCATAAGCAATAAAAGCAAGAACTACTAAGACTACACAACAAGCACTCTCACTCCAGCCCAGCATGAAATCACTTATGTTCACTTGTACTTGTAGCTTTTCTTATTCTAGACAACTACTCACCAAACAAGTGGGTCATTGTAGGGCCAAGTCCAAGACAAAGCCATGCACACAAAACAAACAGTTTGCAAAGCTGAGTACATAACTACTATAGATTATGCAACAAGAACAACATAAAATAAAATAAAAACATACATAAATCTTACCGATGACAACTCTTCATATGTGCGTAGACTCAACATAAATCTTATCGAATGGGTTTCCTTTCCTTTAGAATCGCCTTGTTCGGCACCAAATTCGGAGCAACTCCAAGAAGGTATTACCTATGTCACATAAAGTGACAGAATTCCGGTGCATTAAAAAATATAAAAGAGTACAACGTCTTGTACTCCGATTAGAATTCATAGATCTTTGTTCCATACGACTCTCCCCTATTGTTCATACTCAAGGTATATACGTTCCAAGAGTTTTGGTGCGAATCTTCTTTAACTATACGTGATTAACCGGTTTAACAATCTTATGATTCACATATAATATCACACAAAAACATGCATAAAAGTCAAGCAAGCCATATTGATTATCTTTGAATTAAAGTGATTCTAAAAATAAACTTATGTGTCTCCTTTAATTAAACTGAACTTCCTTTACCACACATTAATTGTGAGTGGCTAACTATTTACATTCTCCTTTACCACATATTAAACTGTGAGTGGCAACATGTATCAAAATAATTGCTCATTACCTTCTATTAAATATGTGAATAAAAATTCACAACTACCTTTCTTGTTGATTAAGTAACTAATCAACTTAAACAGCTTCCTTTTTCTTCATCAATAAACTATTGGCCAATTTTAACTAATCATACCATTCCAATTTAATCTTTTAGAATTTGTATTGCTAAAATATGGAATGTCAAAATATTATAAAATCATACTTCTAATAAAACTTATCATGCATGTAAGTTTCACAATCCAAGCAAGCACAACAATAAGACATATAAGATAACCCAAGCATGGATTCTAATTTCTATGTATGTCTTTAGTACTTACGTACCTTGTGTTGTAGTTGTGATCCACCACAATTTCTAAAAGTCGACTAGTTCGAAGTTTCCTACATAGAAAAAACTGAAACTAAATTAAAACCTTAGTGACTAAGTTCTACAACAACTCTAAACTAACTTTTTACATGGGAAACTTGTCCAAAACATTCCCTATATGATCTCTATTCAATTCCTTTCTTCATTTTAATTTTTCTATTACAAAATACTTTATTTTCGATAATTTTCCAAAAATGGTAGCTTCGTAAACCTTCTTAAAAACACTCTTAAACCTTTCTAAATAACATATTTTGATCATAAAACACTATAGTCATGTCCTAAGATCAATATACAATACTTAGATGCATCGAAAATAATTATATCTTACTATGTTTCATGTTACTATTTTTTTAATTGGGCATACTAAGTGTTAATAAAAATATACAGCTTTACTTATTTATCTAAAACCCATTGAAAACTCATAAAAATATCATAAATTCATCATAAAACTCTTTTACGATCTACTAACATCATCATGAAACAAATCTATGCTTTAGAATAATTTTTCATAAACCAAAACATGTTCATAATATTTATTCTATTGATTTTCATGACTACAAAATTTGAACAGCAACATAATTTATGCTTAAAGCCCTTAAGAATCAAACTGAACTTCGTAAAATCACCATAAATTCACCCAACAACAATCTATGATCATAATATTGAAGTTTAAGTCATTAACAACAATTCAAGAATTTCATAATTCAAAAAACCCCAATATAAAATTTCATGAACAACAAATAAATTCATGCTTTCATAAAAATCATAACTTCAATAAAACATGATTGAAACTTATAAAAACATGATTAATTTTAATTATAAACATGAGTTTGCAAGATTGAATCGAAAAGAAAGAAGAAGAATTTATATATATATATATATATATATAGTTTCGGAAAATACCAAAATAGGGGGAAGGAGGGTGGTGGCCGCCGTGGCTGCCGGCGAGGGCGGTGCGGCTGAGGGGAGGCCGACGGTAAGGAAAGGCTGTAGTTTCTTTTCTTTTTTTTTCTTCGGAATTTCCGAACTCTCTCTTGCTTTTTTTTTTGTTCGAACTCGTTTTTTTTTCTCTCTCTTTCTCTCTCTAAATTTTTGGAATTCTAAATCACCAAGCTGCAAAATAAATCTAAAAATTGGGGTTTTAAGGGGTATTTATAGGCCCCAAAGTAGGATTTGTTGCAATTCCACAAATACCTTAATGTTTGAAATTACTTTTATGCCCTTGTTTTAAAATAATTTAGGAAACTCAAAAAATTCTAAACTTTTAAAAATATTTAATAAAACATAAAATATTATTGATAAACACAAAATATTTATTTTGATTAAAATTCATTTAAATTATTTTGTTTAGTATTTTTATTGAATATAATTTCTCAATAAAAATATTAAAAACATATGTATAAAATACGAAAATAATTCCTTTAACTACGTGAAAAGATGGGGTATTACTCTCTACCCCCCTTAAAAGAAGTTTCGTCCCGAAACTTTGTGTAAATTATTGTATGGAATTTGAATAGAGACTACCTTTACTTCAAGATTTTTCATTATAATACTATGTTGCTGTAGACTTTAGACATTTACTTAACTTTTTATATGACAACCTTTTTTTAGTGAACAGATATAAAATGTCTTTTAAAAGTCGTAAAAACTCGTAGAAGCTTGCAAAATTGAGGGTAAAAAAGCTCAACATTAGATCGCACTCTACCTACCTTAAGAATCAAGTTACGTCCCCGTAACTCTACCTACTAACCTGAAATAACTCTGGATACTTTTCTCTTGTCATATCTTTAGCCTCCCAAGTAGCTTCTTCTGTTTCTTGGTTAGACCACAACACCTTTACTATTTACACTTTTCCTACAAGTATCCCTGACTTTACTATCAAGGATCTTAATTAGCCTTTCCTCATAGGTCAAACTCTGGTCTAACTCTATTATCTCAAGTTGTAACACATGTGACCCATCCGGAACATATTTTCTTAGTTGAGACACATGGAAGACATTGTGAAATTTGCTCAACTCCATTGGTAATGCTAGTTTAGAGGCAACCTTTCCAACTCTTTGCAAGATCTCATAGGGTCCTATGTATTTCGGGCTTAATTTCTCCTTCTTTCCGAACCTCATTACCCCTTTCATTGGTGATACCTTATGTAACACCTTATCACCAACTTCGAACGCAACTTCTTTTTAACTTCTCGTATGGCTTCAATTGTCTTGAAGAATTCGCAATCACCTTTCTATTTTGCATTAACACACATCCCAAACCATTTTTAGAAGTATCACTATACACACCATAAGAATCACTTCCATCTGGCAAAGTCAGTATTGGAGTTGTAGTCAAACGCTCCTTTAAGGTCTGAAACGCATCGATCTTCACAATTATCACTCCACACAAACTTACAGTCCTTCTCCATTAACGACGTCATTGGTTTAGCAATTCTCGAAAAGTCCTTCACAACCTTCTATAATACCCTGCCAAACCCAAGAAACTCCGTACATTCGTTACTTTCTTAGGTGTAGGCCACTCCTTTACTGCTTTGATTTTGTCTAGGTCTACTTCAACTCCCTCTTTTGACACGAGATGTCCCAAGAGTGCTACTTTCTCCAACCAGAATTCACATTTCGAGAACTTAGCATACAACTTATTCTCCCTCAATGTCACCAAAATTGTCCAAAAGTGTTCCACATGCTCCTCCTTACTCTTAGAGTACACAAAAATGTCACAAACGAAAACAACCACAAACTTCTCGAAAAATAGTTGAAAAATCCTATTTATCAAGTCCATGAAAATTGTTGGCGCATTGGTTAACCCAAAAGGCATAACAGTAAACTCATAATGCCCATACCTCGTACGAAAAGCGTTTTTTGGTATGTCCTCATTAGCCATTCTCAACTGATGGTACCCTGCCTCAAATCATTCTTTGAAAACATTGTAGCTCCTTTTAATTGATCAAACAAGTCATCAATCCTCGGTAAAGAACACTTATTCTTGATCGTCACCTTATTCAACTCCCTATAGCCAATACACAATCTCAAACTCCCATCTATCTTCTTTACAAATAGCACTGGTGCTCCCCAAGGTGAAGCACTAGGCCTAATGTAACCTTTCTCCAACAACTCCTGTAACTGCCCTTTCAACTCACTCATTTCTACAGGTGTCATCCTATAGGGTGCTTTGGAAATAGGTGTTATTCCTGGAAGTAAGTCTATGGTAAAGTTGATTTCTCGCTTCGGAAGCATTCTCAGAATCTCTTCTGGAAACACGTCCAGAAAGTCCCTCACTACCTTAATATCCTCGGGCTAGCAATCTCAATATGATCTACATCCCTCACACTACAAAGGTAAATTGGAAAACCTTTACTCACAAACCTAGCAAACCTCATTACTGACACTATTTTGTTGTGTTTTGGCCTTCCTACCCTCCAATAGTTCACTTTCTTACCCTTATTAACTAACGAGATCTTTTGTGGCTCACACAAAATCTCAGCCTTATGCTCACTCAACCAATCCGTCCCCAAAACCACTTCCAAGTCACCCAAATCAAACTCAATTAGGTTAGCCTAAAACTCCACTCCCTCAATTTCAATAGGAACATCCAGAAATCTCCTTGAACAATGTACTTCTTGTCCTGATGGTCACACTATTGACATATCTATGGTATCTACTTTTCCCAACACAGGCATTAACCTTTTCCAAAATATTAGTAGATATAAAGGAATATGTTGCACTAGAATCAAACAAAACTTTAACAAGAAGAGAGTATATAGAAAAAGTACCAGTAATTATATCCTTACTAGCATCAGCTTCACTTTGAGCCATCACATTCAGCTTTCCAGTATTCGAGGTCTTAGTCTTATCTGCTCTATTTCCACTTCCATTTTTATTTCCGGCTTGAGGTGTTGCCTTTCCTCCCATATTTCCTTGGAAACCCTTCTGCTGACCCCCAATTGAGTTCCCTTTGAATTGAGAATCTTGTCCTTCCTTTCCCTTGTTCTTGGAGAAGCACCCCTACTCACAGTGTCCAAGTTTGTTACACCAACGACAAGTCACTGGGTTCCAACCACAGTCCTTTCCTGGGTAATTGTTAGGACACTTCTTGTAGAAGTACACACGACCTCCTTAATTAGCCATTTGAGCTCTATTCCCATCTCCATTAGCAGGCTTCCCAAAGTTTCCCCTTTTAACTTGGAAGTTATTGTTGAAACGAGGTTTCTTAAATCCACCATGACTCCCTTGTTGGTTGAAGTTTCCTCCACCATCCTTCCTTTTCTCCCTCGTCTAACCTTCCTTTAGTACCTCCTTCTTCTTCTTCTGGTCTAGGGCATACAGGTGTGCAGCTCTACCATATAGCTCATCCAAAGACTTGCCCGGCGAACTACAACTGGATGTCTATGGGTAACCCTCTGTCAAAACGACTAGCCTTCAACTTTTCGGTTGCCACGACCTCCTTAGCAAACCTAGTCAGCTCTATGAACTTAGAGTAATACTTCAGTAACAGACATACTCCCCATCATAAGCTCCAAAAACTCATCAGCTTTTGTGTTTCTGAAGGAACATAGGATAAAACTTCTTAGGGATCTGCTCCTAAAACACATCCCAATTGAACCCTTGTAAAGCCCCAATCACAACCTCATTTTGTGACCACCAAAGATTAGCTTCTCCTCTCAAATAGTAAACTGCATGGTTCACCATAAGCTCTTCTGGACACTCAATTGCTCCAAACAACTTGTTAAATTCTCTCAACCATCCCTCTAGAATAGTTGGATTGTGCTCTCCTTGGTAAATGGGTGGCTTACTTTGAGAAATCTTCTTGAAAAGTTCCCCAGCAAGGTCATTACCATTTCCATTTCCTCTAGCAGCTAACTGTTCAGCTACAGTAGCTAATTGCCTCACTACCTCATTCAGCTGATTGTTGTCACGTTCAGCCATTCTATTACTTCTGTAGAGGGAAAAGACCTTTATATTAAACTATGTGTAACTCTAAGTTAGAACAACATAAACATTTTCTTATTTCGTCTCACAAAAGAAGTTTCATTCTTTTAGAGCGAATGATTCACTTAGTTTTAATTGTTTACACAACCATTAAAACAAGAATAAAACACATAAGAAATAAAAACAATTCCCTTGGTCCTACTCTACTTGAGGCTTCATTCCCTAAAAGAATTGACTCATTTATTATTTCATTCCCATAAGAAAATAAAATTTATTACTTGATTCCTCCTAATATTTCCTGATGGCTCACTGCCACTTATTCACAAAAATAAACAGCAATCTAATTTGTTCAACATTCTAAACATTAACAACGCTAAGCAATATTAACTAACTCATGTCTATACAAAACTCCTAAACATTAACATTGTCCTTTATGTCCTTTGACAGTACATATTTCTTGGGTATAATCTGGGGATCATCCTTCACATCTTCTTCCATATCCTCTTCCATGTCTTCATCTATATCTTCCTCAAGATCAAGCTCTTCTTCATCCTCAGAATCAGATACCAAATCTACATACACAGGGATCACTGGATTTGGATTCTCAATCTCATAACACGAGCTATCCTTCCATTCATAACTCTGTGAACTAGAGGTAGTTTCCTTCACAACCATCTCATCATCTTCTTGGTTACTTGGGCTTGGTGTGGGTGGGGTCTCCTCACTTGCATTCAATTCCTGATACTCCTTCTCCTTCCTTGTAATATAACCCTTCAGATACCTCCAATCGCAGCCCCACTGATGAACAACATCTTTATATTTGGTGTAATTTGGAAGTCCTCCAGCAAAGTGAAAGTCACTAAACTTCGCCTTAATATCCAGGTAAGGTGGGCGGTTAGGCAAACAATTAACAATTAGGGCCGACACATGATCAGTTTGGTCCCATTGTGATACCTTCAACACCGTACTCATGTACCAACAATAAAATCATTTCTACCAGACATATTGAGGTGGACCCTAATAGTTCATCTGTTCCGATGTCCCCATCTGAGTGTCCTTACTAGGCATGCTATCTGACATTTTTCACAACACTTATGACTAATGGACCATCCTTCCCACAACAAAACCAAGCTAACAATTCTACAACAAAAGGTCTGGTGGCTAACATACAAATTCTTTTACACATAGCTACTCACATTAGCAACATCTCAAGACATGAACTTAAATGCATGAAAGAACAGAAATAAAGTCGATCCTACATGCCCAAACTTCCTACCCAACCTGACCAGATGATATCAAAGCAATAACACATAATACATACCTGAATTCCTTGCATACCTACACAAATAATTAATTTTAAGAACATTTATTTTTCAAAACTTTCAATTTTCGAAAATTACTATTTTTAGAAAAATTCCATTTCCAAAAACATTCCAAAATAATAAATTCCTCTTTCCCAAAATAAAACGTAGGGTACCCAGAAAATAAAATTTATTTTATTTCAAAAACTAAGCTATGGTAACCACTTTGTAACACCTTGGAGTTTCCTAACTTTCTACTCTAGGTTTTACTGGAAAAAACATATAATAATTACTAAAGAAATATAATTATTAAAACTCTTATATAACAAGGAAAAACCAAAGTATTATCACCACTGTGATAACGGCTAAGCCATTTATCAAAGTACTACAGCGGAAGTCTTTAAAACTAAACCAATTTAAAAAATTCAATTCAAAAACAATCTCAAAACTAAAATCAAACCAACATCCAAAATAAAAATCAACTTAAAACTTTATTACACTTCGGAACCATCTTAAAGGCCCTTAAAAACAAAACTTAAACTTTGAAAATAAAACAACATCCAAACAGTAGTTAGATCACTCCATAAGCAATAAAAGCAAGAACTACGAAGACTACACAGCAAGCACTCTCACTCCAGCCCAGCATGACAGTAGTTAGATCACTCCATAAGCAATAAAAGCAAGAACTACGAAGACTACACAGCAAGCACTCTCACTCCAGCCCAGCATAAAATGACTTATGCCCACTTGTACCTGTAGCTTTTCTTATTCTAAACAAATACTCACCAAAAAGTGGGTCATTGTAGGGCCAAGTCCAAGACAAACGCTTGCAAACAAAACAAACAGTTAGCAAAGCTGAGTACATAGATACTATAGACTATGCAATAAGAGCAGCATAAATTAAAATAAAAACATACATACATCTTGCCGTTGACAACTCTTAACCTATGCATGAGTCAACATTAACAAATTAATTATTATATTTAAACTTTGGGATTCGCATCGAACGGGTTTCCTTTCCTTTAGAATCGCCTTGTTCGGCACCAAATTGGGAGCAACTCCAAGAAGGTATTACCTATGTCACATAAAGTGACAGAATTCCGGTGCATTAAAAAATATAAAAGAGTACAACGTCTTGTACTCCGATTAGAATTCATAGATCTTTGTTCCATACGACTCTCCCCTATTGTTCATACTCAAGGTATATACGTTCCAAGAGTTTTGGTGTGAATCTTCTTTAACTTTACGTGATTAACCGGTTTAACAATCTTATGATTCACATATAATATCACACAAAAACATGCATAAAGTCAAGCAAGCCATATTAATTATCTTTGAATTAAAGTGATTCTAAAAATAAACTTATGTGTCTCCTTTAATTAAACTGAACTTCCTTTACCACGCATTAATTGTGAGTGGCTAACTATTTACATTCTCCTTTACCACACATTAAACTGTGAGTGGCAACATGTATCAAAATAATTGCTCATTACCTTCTATTAAATATGTGAATAAAAATTCACAACTACCTTTCTTGTTGATTAAGTAACTAATCAACTTAAACAGCTTCCTTTTTCTTCATCAATAAACTATTGGCCAATTTTAACTGATCATACCATTCCAATTTAATCTTTTAGAATTTATATTGCTAAAATATGGAATGTCAAAATATTATAAAATCATACTTCTAATAAAACTTATCATGCATGTAAGTTTCACAATCCAAGCAAGCATAACAATAAGACATATAAGATAACCCAAGCATGGATTCTAATTTCTATGTATGTCTTTAGTACTTACGTACCTTGTGTTGTAGTGGTAATCCGCCACAACTTCTAAAAGTCGACTAGTTCGAAGTTTCCTATATAGAGAAAACCGAAACTAAATTAAAACCTTGTTGACTAAGTTCTACAACAACTCTAAACTAACTTTCTACATGGGAAACTTACCCAAAACATTCCCTATATGGTCTCTATTCAATTCCATACTTTATTCAATTTTTCTATTACAAAATACTTGGTTTTCGGTAATTTTCCAAAAATGGCAGCTTTGTAAACCTTCTTAAAAATACTCTTAGACCTTTCTAAATATCTTATTTTGATCATAAAACACTATTGTCATGTCCTAAGATCAATATACAATACTTAGATGCATCGAAAATAATTATATCTTACTATGTTACATGTTACTATTTTTAATTGGGCATAATAAGTGTTAATAAAAATTTACAGCTTTATTGGTTCATCTAAAACCCATTGAAAACTCATAAAAACACTCTTTTACGATCTACTAACATTATCATGAAACAAATCTATGTTTTAGAATAATTTTTCATAAACCAAAACATGTTCATAATATTTATTCTATTGATTTTCATGACTACAAAATTTGGACAACAACATAATTTATGTTTAAAGCCTTTAAAAATCAATCTGAACTTCATAAAATCTTCATAAATTCACCCAACAACAATTCATGATCATAATATTGAAGTTTAAGACATTAAAACCCATAAAATCAAGAATTTCATAATTTTATAAACCCAAATCTAAAATTTCATGAATAATAAATAAATTCATGCTTTAAAATAATTCATATCTTTATAATAACATGATTGAAACTTATAAAAACATTTTTAATCATAATTATAAACATGAATTTGCAAAACTGAATCAAAAAGAAAGAAGAAGAATTTTTTTTTATAAAGTTTCAAAAAATACCAAAACAGAGGGAAGGAGGGTGGTGGCCGCCGTGGCTGCGGCGAGGGCAGCGCGGCGGAGGGGAGGCCGACGGTAAGACAAGGCTATAGTTTTTTTTTTCTTTTTCTTTGGAATTTCTGAACTCTCTTTTTTTTTGTTCGAACCCTTTTTTTCTCTCTTTCTCTCTCTAAATTTTTGGAATCCTAAATCACCAAGTTGCAAAATAAATCTGAAATTTGGGGTTTTAAGCGGTATTTATAGTCCCCAAAGTAGGATTTGGTGCAATTCCACAAATACCCTTAATGTTTAAAATTACTTTTATGCCCTTTTTCTAAAATAATTTAGGAAACTCTAAAAATTCTATTTTTTAAAAACTTTTCAAAATATTTAGTAAAACATAAAATATTATTTATAAACATAAAATAATTATTTTGATTAAAATTTATTTAAATTCTTTTGTTTAATATTCTATAATTTCTGAACAAAAATATTAAAAACATACGTATAAAATACGAAAATAATTCCTTCAAATACTTGAAAATATTGGGTATTACACTCACCATTTGGGGGCATTCAATTTCATTCTATTATTACATAATATATTGAGAACTTCTCTCTCTAGCTTCTCTCTAAATTAATTAGTTATTAATTATAGTCATTTAACCTTAATCCTCTTACAAATACTGACTTAAGCATCGGAGGGGGAAAAAATCCTACAAGGATTTTGTTCCCTTGTTTAGCAGGATCCGAGGCATAAACAACGAGGAGTGAACAAGTCCACACCTGTCCATCTGACGTGTAGTCCTCTAGTTCTCTCTCTACGTAACTAGTTGAAGGGACCCATCCAGGAGCCCATTCTAAATCAATACGCTTTTGCCAAAGCAGGTTCATTATCACAATGTATTGCAACGGGCGATATTGGTTTTGGCAATAATGGTATATCAAACATGAGATCTCTAAACCATTCAACTTCTTTACCAGCTGAATGCATTGCAATGAATTGACAAATCGTTGTAGAATCTTCAATACAAGTTTGTTTCTTTGAAGCCCAAGAAACAACACCTCCCCCATAAAGAAACACCCATCCACTTGTGGAAGAATGGTTTCTATTGGAAATCCAACTTGCATCAGAATATCCTTCTATGACCGAAGGATAACACTTGTAGGATAAACCATAGTCAATGGTTTTTCTCAAGTACCTAAGCACACGACGAATAGCTTGCCAATGTTGCATACTAGGATTACTAGTAAATCTACTCAATTGACCTACCGCAAAAGCGATAACTGGCCTTCTACTCGTCATTGCATACATTAAACTACCAATGACTCTTGCATACTCCAACTGCGAGATTGGATTACCATGATTAGGTAATAACTTAACACTTGGATCCATAGGAGTAGATGCAAGAGAGGTATCATTACCATTGAATTTATTGAGCACTTTCTCAATATAATGAGATTGTGTCAAAATCAACTTACTGTTATCTCTCTTGATCTTTATTCCTAAAATGACATTCGCTTCTCCCATATCTTTCATGGAAAACTTTGAACTAAGTAATGATTTAGTCATTTCAACTTGTGACAAATCATTTCCAAAGATCAACATGTTATCAACATATAGACAAATTATGACACCTTGACCATTGACATCAAATTTGCTATAAATACACTTGTCCGAACTACTCAACTTATACTCGTGGGAGAGTATAATTTCATCAAACTTTTGATGCCATTGTTTTGGTCCTTGCTTTAGCCCATACAAAGACTTTATTAATTTGCAAACCTTATGCTCTTGATTCTTTACAACAAACCCTTCTGGTTGTCGCATGTAAACCTCTTCTTCAAGCTCTCCATTCAAGAATGCAATCATAACATCCATTTGATGGATTACAAGCTTATCTGTAGCTGCAATAGCTATCAACATCCTTATTAAGGATATACTTGCAACAAGTGCATATGTGTCAAAATAATCAACACGGGGTTTTTGAGTAAAACCTTGTGCCACTAGCCTGGCTTTGAACTTTTCTATAGTTCCATCTATCTTCCTTTTCCTTTTGAAGATCCATTTTCATCCAATTGGTTTACATTTGGGAGGTAAATCAGCTAACATCCATGTATTATTCCCCATAATGGATTCCATTTCATCATTAATAGCCTCCTTCCAAAATGGAGAATCTCGAGACTCCATAGCCTCCTTGTAAGTTAAAGGATCATCATCCACATTGAAAACATATGGAAATTAAGTCATAACATTTTCTCTTGATCCTTCAATCAAATACACATGAAAATCCAGGCCAAAAGATTTTCTTTTCTTGCCCTTTTGCTTCTTCTAGGTTGTGATGAAGTAGATGCTTCATTCTCAATTTGAGATTGATCATCTAAACCTTGATCAATTGTTTTCTTGATCAAATATTAGAATATTTGTACTTAGAGTTACATCTTTTGGTCTTGGAATTCATGAAAATTTAGTTTCATCAAAAATTGCATCTCTAGACTCTATGGTGGTAAGAACCGACCAAAAGCCATTTTGTTTAATTACACGAAACCTATAGCATTTGCTATGTACCGCACATCCTATAAAGATGCATTCAACTCCTTTTTCACCCAACTTTTTACGTTTGGGTTCTCGCACTTTAACAATTGCCCTACAGCCCCAAACTTTGAGATGACTCAAGTTTGGCTTTCTTTTGTAACATTGTTCATATGGGGTTACCTTATTCCTTTTCATGGGAATTCAGTTTAAAATATAACAAGCTGTTAAAATTGCTCTTCCCCAATAATCATCACTTAAACCCGAATAAGATAACATATAATTTACCATTTCTTGTAAAGTCCTACTCTTCCTTTCCGCAGTTGTTTCATGTATAATACCTAAACTTTGGAAATAATTTGGATCAAAGTATTCGCCACCTTTATCGGTCCTTAGCCTTTTAATCTTTTCATTAGTTTGCAATTCAACTTCATTTTTGAAGATTTTTAAATTTTTCAAGGGCTTCATCTTTAGAAAACAATAAATATACATAAGAAAACCGTGAATAATCATCGATAAATGTCACAATATACCTTTTGTTTCCTAAAGAAGGTGTGCTATGAAAATCACATAAATAAA
Source organism: Suaeda aralocaspica (assembly GCA_016808085.1). Taxonomy (NCBI): domain Eukaryota; kingdom Viridiplantae; phylum Streptophyta; class Magnoliopsida; order Caryophyllales; family Amaranthaceae; genus Suaeda; species Suaeda aralocaspica. Next base: position 263,599 of record PYUH01004040.1, read on the forward strand.
TGTGCACCAAATTTAACAAAGAATTATCTTTCTCAACAACAATAGGAAATGGTGTTTGAGTGATCTTTGTTAGCATGCATGGACAACAATTTTCAATACTTGGATCAAAAGGAGGAACCAAAGCATGTTTAGACATAAAATACGACTTTTTATAATTAACATGTCCAAGTCTAAAATGCCATAAGGAAGAATTATTGTTTACAACACACACACTATCTTTAATAGAATTAGAAATACTTAACTTAAACATTCCATCACACAAATAACCAAGACCTACTAATAAACCACCCTTAGATAATATAAATTTATCGGACTCAAACACCATCTTAAAACCTAATCGATTCAAGATTGCACCGGAAACGAGATTTCTTCTTAATCCTGGTGCATACACCACATCCCTAAAAATAAGAGATTTTCCGGAACTAAACAATAACTCCACTTGTCCTTTGCCTAGAACTTTTGTCGTAGAATCATTGCCCATGTATAAGATGTCTCCATTTTTAACCTCATAAAAGGTCTTGAATAAAGACTTATCTTTACATACATGCCTTGATGCTCCTGAATCGATATACCACACACAATCATCCTGCAGACAAAGGATTTCGGACATCACGCACACATAATTCATATAAGAATTAAGTGTAAATTGTGCACAAGTTATACCTTGTTTGTTTTGGGATTGGCTAGTATTGCCCTTTCCCTTTTGAGCCTTTAGTTTCCTCATCTTTTTCTTCCAAATAGTGAATTCCTTCTTATAACGACCGGGCTTACTGCACTCCCACCAAGCACGAATTGGTTTTTCACCATCAACTTTTGGTTTCTTGCCCTTGTCATCATTTGAGTTATTACTCCTTTTATTAGGATTAGAATAATCCTTGGACTTTCCATCTTCAACCATATTAATGGAAGAAGAACTTGGATTCATATCCTTTTGTCCATCTTGAAGACGGATTCCCTCTTCAACCCGAAGATGGGCACCCAAATCTTCAACATTCATATCATCTTTCTTATGTTTTAGAGTGTTTCTAACATCTTTCCATGAAGGGGGTAGTTTATCAATTATTAAAGAGACAACAAAAGTTTCATCAGCATTAATACCATGTTGTTTCAAATTTCCTACAATTCTTTAAATCTCATGGAATTGTTCCATAAGTGGCCTACTATCAACCATTTTAAAATTATTATAATTACTCACAAGAAATTTCTTGCTACTAGCATCTTCAGCCATATACTAAGATTCAAGATCATTGCAAAGAGTTTTAGGAAATTCATATTATTGATAAATATCAAATAAGTCATCGGACATACCATTGAGAATGTGACCATGGCATATGTAGTCATCGTTTTCCCACTTGCTTCTTCTCCTGGTAGCCTCGATTGATTCATTTCTTCCTCCATGGGTTTCGGAGTGGTCAACGCATATGCAACACCAAGAGAAGTAAGAAGAAAGTGCATTTTCTTTTGCCATCTACAAAACCCAATTCCTTCAAACTTGTCAAGTTTGGAGAAATTCGTTGTCAATTCTTTGATTGTAGTTTTTTTTTTTTTTTTGCAAATATTGCTTTTTGATTGTTAGGAATTTATAGTGCTTACTTAGGATCACAAAAATGTAAAACAACAAGGAACCTTTGAGGCGTGATATCACTATCCAAAAAGCAATATTTCGACCCTACAAGAAAGCACGGGTTCACGAAATTTACCTTTGAGATACAACAAAGAACAATTACAAATTTGCTTTCTAGATTTGTAATTCAATGTAAATCAGAATTTTATTGGTTGTATTGATGAACTTTTTCAGAGAAAAATAGAAAACTTTGATGCATAATATGAGAGATTTTTTTATCATCCTCTCCATCGAACATATATATATGATATATCTTAAAGAACCAAAAAACCTGAAAAGGAAAAACTCAAAACGGATAAAATCAAGGAAAACCGCAAAGAAAACTGCCAGCCCACTCCTCAATTGCGAGGTGCAACGCCTCCTTCGCGAGGTGCGACGACCTTCTGTCTCCAAGCTTCATGATTTTTTCAATTTTGTTGTTTTTTACTTTTGAAATTCTCTAATCTTGTTTGCAAGGTTTAATTCACCATTACCATATAAATCATGCAAACAAACTTGGATAATCAAGTATATATTCTTAATTTCTCAACAGATTTTTTATTGTTGGTTAATGATTTTGCTAATTGATCTCTCTTCCATCATGATTTGATCACAAGGTTTGTTGATGGAATTGGTTAGAATATGGATTTGGTTGATTTGATGATGCTGAAATTCTCTGAATAGTGTTTGTTGGAGATGATTCTTGCTGCGTTTGTTGGTTATTCTTATGCACTTGTTATTAGTGAATGATCATATTTCACAGTGAATTTCCTTTGTAAGTAGAATTATAGTGATCATGGTATTGGCACTTTTATGTTCTTTCTATCATAAATTTGCAATATAATCTTAGTATCCCTAAATTTGAGTATCAATTAGGATTTTATGTCATGCTGATTTAACTGCATTCTATTATTATTGGTGATATCATGTACTGTACTTACACATTGTACATATATACGTTTATACATACTTAGTCTTAGCTAGTTGTATTAGTTACTAGTCTTAGTTAGTTGTATTAGTTAGTTACAGTGGTCCCATCTTCTAACAGTATGTTAGAATCTGTAATAACTTCTATAACAACTTCTTAAGTTGTCTTAAACTAGTATATAAGTTGCAATTAGAGCTGGAACTCATAATTCAATGAATCTGAAATTTTCTCTGAACAATTTCCTCTCTCTAAGTTTTTTCTGTTTCTCCCACTGAAAGCTTCTTCATTAAAGAAACTTTCATGGTATCAGAGCCTTCATTGGTTCCTGAACTACTTTCTCTGATCTTCCGCAATTTTACATTCTCATAGATTTCTTCAGCAATTTTAGAACAACGAAGTTCTCAATTACTTGTAGAAGAAGCACATCCATTACCTTACTGTACATGTAATCAGTGTACTTGTCACCTTACAAAGAGTATTTACCAAAGAGAACAAGAGAGAATGTTGCTTCAGTTTATGATGAAGCTTTCTGAGAAGTTTGCAACTGTTCGTGGTAATATACTCATGATGAGGCCTTTGCCAAAGGTTAATGATGCTTATCGCTTCTTTTCTCAAGAAAAGAAGCATAAGGAGCTCTCACAGTTGCAAGAAAACACTGAATCACTTGCTTTTGTTGCTGATAAAAGGAAATTTCATAGCCAAGGAAGTGCTAGGATTTCTAAGTTTCCAAATCAAGGAAATCAAGTGATTCCTTCTAGATCTGTTGGTCAGAAGTCAAATGACTGGAGTTCTACAAAACCAGGAGCAAATTACTATTGCACACATTGTAAGATACCAGGGCATAGTATCAATAGATGCTATGAACTACATGGTTATCCTCCTGGATTCAAAGGAAAAAAGGTGGTTGCAGCTGCTGCTGGTTCAAAGACCTCACATTCCAATGGAGTTGCTGGGATGACAGGCTTATCATCAGCACAGTTTAACAATCTCCTTTTTCTGTTAAACCAGCACAAAGATGATGCTCACACAGGCTTGCAATTTTCAGCTTCTTATGACACTGATGCTCAGGCTCTAGTAGCAGGTAAAATCTGTCTTCTCACTAGTCTAAATACTCAATGGTTATTAGATAGTGGTGCAACAGATCATGTCTGTGTTAACATGTCTTCATTTCACTCATACACCTCTTTTGCTGGTTTGGACAAATACATCACTATACCAAATGGTATAAGAGTTCCCGTTCAGCACATAGGTACAATTAAACTTTCAGATGATATTATTCTGAAAGATGTTTTACATATTCCAGATTTTAAGTTTAACTTAATTTCTGTGCACAAGTTATGTGGAGATTTGAATTGTGAATTGCTATTCACAACTGATGAGTGCTTTGTTAAACCTCAGAAAGGACCCTCCATTCTTCTTGGTAGACTGAGAGCAGGTTTGTATAGAGTTGCAGAGGTTACAAATAAAGGTACTGCAGTGCACAGTTCAGTTGGGGCTTCAGCTGGGCTGCAACACAGTAGTTTTGTAGCCAGNAGCTAGGCTGCAACACAGTAGTTCTGTAGCCACTGAGAATGCCAAACTGTGGCATCTCAGGTTAGGCCATTTACCTTTTTCCATGATGAAATACATTCTTCCTGATTGTGATGTAAAAGAATGTTTAGATAATGACATATGTCAAATTTGTCCTATTGCTAAACAAACCAGAATTCCTTTTCCTCTTAGTACTACTCAATCTACTAAGATTTTTGAGTTGATTCATGTTGATCTTTGGGGTCCAAATAAAACTTGTACTTACACTGGCTGTAATCAGTTTATAACTATAGTTGATGATTACTCAAGATTCACATGGGTTCATTTACTCAAACACAAGTCTGAAGCTGTCTCAGTATTAAGAGATTTTGCTAAAATGGTTGAAACACAATTTTCTTCAAAAATCTTGTGTTTCAGATCAGACAATGCTAAGGAGTTGACAGAGGGAGAAATGAAACTTTTCTATGCAGCCTTCGGTATAGTACATCAAATAAGTTGTAGACATACACCACAACAAAATGGGGTGGTAGAGAGGAAACATAGACATTTGATGGAAACAGCTAGGGCATTGTATGTTCAGTCAAGGGTACCCGATAAGTATTGGGGTGAATGTGTTTTATGTGCTGTATATCTCATTAATAGAATGCCACTTAAAAGTGCAGATTTCCATACACCCTACTTTCATTTGTATGGTCATACCCCTAACTTGGATCATTTGAAAGCCTTTGGATGCCTTTGCTTTGTTAGTACTCCTAAAGTTCATAGATCCAAGTTAGATCCCAGAGCTGATCCTTCAGTCTTCTTAGGTTATTCCTCATATCAAAAGGGATACAAGGTACTTAGTCTGAGAACACATGAGGTTACTATTTCTAGAGATGTCATTTTTCATGAACATCATTTTCCCTATCATTTAAAAGATCAATTAAATTCTCCTGATTCTACTCCTTTTCTTTTTTATTTACCAAAATTTACTTCACATTCTTCTGATACATTTGTTGATACTTTCCCTGATTACAATACTTCAGTTTCCTCTAGTTCTCCTGTTGAGCCTGACACTTCTCCTCAAGCAGGTTCCTCTGATCCTTCTTTTCCTCTATCTGATTCCTCTCTACTAGATCTTAGTTTAATGGAACCTGATTCTAGTTCTACTTTTCTTGTTCTCAGAAAATTTGCTAGGGTAGTTAAACCACCTACTTATCTTTCAGATTATCATTGTATACATCTTTTGATTACCATTGGTGCAACTTAGTTTCTACATCCACTTTATCCACCTATTCTTCTCCTTGTACTCTGAAAGAACACTTGAATTATCTTGAAGCAGCTTCCAATCCCATTTGGGTAGAAGCCATGAGCAAGGAGATTGATGCTTTGAACAAGAATAATACTTGGTATTTGAGTGAGTTACCTCAGGGCAAGAGAGCAGTAGGTTCGAAATGGGTTTATAAAGTGAAACATAAATCAGATGGGAGTCTAGAAAGATGTAAGGCAAGACTGGTGGCACAAGGGTATACACAAAAATATGGGGTGGATTATGAAGAGACTTTTTCTCCTGTTGTTAGAATGAGTACTGTGAGATATGTGTTGGCAGTTGTAGCAAGTAGGAATTGGGATATATATCAATTAGACGTAAACAATGCTTTCTTACATGGTGATCTAAAAGAAGAGGTTTACATGAGAGTTCCTGAANCATGAGAGTTCCTGATGGTATTCCTAATCCTAAGAATCAAGTTTGCAAACTGACTAAATCCCTCTATGGGTTAAAGCAAGCTTCCAGGCAGTGGTTTGAGAAACTGGTGATTGCTTTAACAAGCAAAAATTTTGTGCAATCCAAGAATGACTACAGCTTGTTTATAAAGAAATCAGAAGCTGGTATTTGTGTTGCAGCAGTTTATGTGGATGACATTATACTCACAGGTTCTGATCAGCATTCTATTGAAGATCTCAAGTAACATTTGGATTTTGAGTTTAGCATTAAGGATTTGGGAAAACTAAGTTTCTTTTTGGGTATTGAAGTTACTTATGTACCTGAAGGAATTGTTCTAAGTGATCAAAATAAGTTCACTAAGGAGCTATTGACTACCAGTTGCATTGATGTCACAAAGAGAGCACTCACACCTCTCCCTGTGGGGTTGAAATTACATACTGAATCAGGGACAGATTTGCAAGATGTAGAACTCTATAGGTCACTGGTTGGGAAGTTGAATTTCTTATCCCACACCAGGCCTGACTTGGCTTATGCAGTACAAAGTTTGAGTCAATTTATGCAAAAGCCTAAAACAGGACATTGGACAGCCCTAACTCATACCTTGAGATATGTTCATCATACCTTAGGACAAGGTATTTTACTCAAGGCACAAGACAATCTTGTGTTACAAGCCTTTTCTGATTCAGATTGGGCAGCTTGTGTGGATTCCAGAAGATCTATTACAGGTTATGTCTTAATGCTTGGTAAGTCACCTGTTACTTGGAAATCTAAGAAGCAAAGTACTGTTTCTAAGTCTTCTTCAGAAGCAGAGTACAGATCTATGGCCTCAGCTGCTTCAGAGGTCACTTGGGTAGTTCGTTTGTTAGAAGAAATGGGAGTTCAGTTGCTGAAACCTATCACATTACACTGTGATAATCAATCAGCATTGCATATTGCTAAAAACCCAGTGTTTCATGAACGCACAAAGCATATCGAGATTGATTGCCATTTTACAAGAGACAAGGTACTTGAAGGTCTATTACAGCTGACATATTTGCCAACTCAGTCTCAATTAGCAGATGTGCTTACTAAGTAATTACCCTCACCTCAGTTCAAACAACTTTTGTCCAAGCTTGGAGTGTGTTAATCTCAGCCACAACAACACCCTCCACCTTGAGGGGGGATATTGGTGATATCATGTATTGTACTTACAAATTGTACATATATACGTTTATACATACTTAGTCTTAGCTAGTTGTATTAGTTACTAGTCTTAGTTAGTTGTATTAGTTAGTTACAGTGGTCCCATCTTCTAACAGTTTGTTAGAATTTGTAACAACTTCTATAACAACTTCTTAAGTTGTCTTAAACTAGTATATAAGTTGTAATTAGAGCTGGAACTCATAATTCAATAAATCTGAAATTTTCTCTGAACAATTTCCTCTCTCTAAGTTTCTTCTGTTTCTCCCACTGAAAGCTTCTTCATTAAAGAAACTTTCAATTATTAGTCATGTTGAAGGTTACAAGTAACAACTGCAATTTTTCTGAGATGTCAGTTTTATTTCATTTGTTAAACAACATATTGTAGGATTTATTTGTTTATGCTTAAATAATGTTTCTCTGAATTCAGTTCTATTTTTATGGAGTTCCAGCTTCCTGCGGTCCTGCCTTCCTAGATAGTAAAATCTAATCTAGTATATTTTTCTTGATGGGATTTTTTATTAGCTATATTACTTTTGTTTTGATTTCATAGACTTGTTTAGTTCACAGATAATCATTGTTCTCTTCTATTGACTAATATTTTAGGCAAGTGATTGTTTGAGATGTAACCTAAGAGTTTTTTTGTTTCTATTGTTCAAATTGTGTTATAGTTGGATGAGTAAGGAAGGATAATTTTATGGTTTTTTAATTTGCAGATACAATCGTACAATTTAACTATGTGATGTACATGACCTTATTGAGAATAGTCGTCTACGTTAAGAGAGTACGAGCAAATTGATTTCATTCAATTAGGGGGGGTGGTTATGTACTTCTATTTCATTTCATAAGTTATGCTTAGTTGATCGCAAGCTTCCTTTGTCCGTGGCTTGTTGTGTTCTATAGTTATACAACAACTGGCTTGTTCAAGTTCATGCTAGTTAATGTTTAGGGGTACATACTTTTACAACAATCAACTAGTATTGGAGTACACTTGAATTATGTGAACTCTGGTGAAGTCTTCTCTGAACCGTGAGTGTGTTCACAAGTCTGGTGAAATTTGACTTTTGAAGTTAAGCGATTAATTGATTTGGTCACTTGAATGAAATATTTAATTTTTTGAGACACAAATTGCGGCTTGTTTTTGAAGGAATCGAAATTATTCTTAGTTTGATAACCATAAACTTTCAACTTTAATTGAAATCCAACTTTTCTTATAACGACCTACATAATAGGACTCTTTTTAAAAGTGAAATTTGACATCACAAATTCAATGTGGTCATTATTGTGTTGTTGTCAATGATGTGTTTTCAAGTAGTGAATGAAAGATAGTATAAACATGGTTGACAAATGGTGAACAAGTACAGTTTTGTAGTAGGTTCCGATGTAGTATATATTGTCTAATGAATAGAAACATTGTGTTTGATGTTTTTAAAACTTTTTCTCGTTTTTTAGTTGTTGTTCCTACTAAATTTCAAGTCAAAGTCAACGACGAGCAATTAAGTAAACAAATGATATTTTATTAATAATTTGAATGTAGGTACTNTGAATGTAGGTACAATCTCTGTAAACAGTTTATAAAAAATAAACTCAGCCTTCTGATTCTGTTCCACTGCTAGGATGACACTTGTCGACGTCAACCAAATTTAACAGTTGCTGACGTCAACCAAAGGTGACACCTGTCGACGTCAACCAAAGATGACGCCTACTATTGTCAACCAAATTTGATTGGGGGTTGACCAGCTTCAGTGTCACTTTGAATGTGTTTGAGTATCCCTGAACAATCGGCACAATTTTGTAGTGCTTGTTGATTGCTGACAAAGAGAGTTTGTAATTTCTTTGGAATGTCTTCAGTTGACTTTGTTTTTTCAATGAATTTCTCCCCCCTCTTCTCTTGAGGTGATAATGGGTATTTATAGGAGAGTTTGACCTCCATCTTGGACCCGGAGATGTGGGCTTGGATTCTTCTGATGACTTGGAAGTCTCGTAGTCTTTTTGGCCCAATAAACATTTTATTTGGACTAATAATATAATCGGCCCAAATAATTTAATTATGACCCAAATTATTTAATTAATTTGGATATTTAATTTAAAGGGCTAAATTAATTAAATTAAGCAGATATTTATTATATTTAACTCAATAATTTATTTATTTTAATTTTGACACTTCAATAAATTTTCGGTGTCTACAAATTGCCCCCTCGAGACTGTGTCACGTACACGATTTTGAGTGTTTATTCGCGACAGGGTCTCGACGTGTTTGACTTGGAAGTCTTTTTTTTTTTTTTATTTTTTTTGTTGTCCATGTCATGTACACAAGTTAGAGTGTTTGCTTAGTACCGATTTGATTGCCTTTGGAAAGTTTGAAGTCGCTACCCTTTATTTCACTTATCACGTACACAATTTGGGGTTAGAGGATATATCAATCTGATTGAAAGATAATTTTTCTTGAGATTAGATTTGGAAGATATATCTTTGTGAACCGAAATCTATTCAATCTATATACCCCGCATATTTCCTTAACCGACAAAGTTGATCCTTTTTCCAAAAGATGTAATCATATAAGATTAATCCCCCAAATCCTAAACATATTAGCAAGCAAATATATTATCAACCCTACTAAACGCCTCTTATATTGTCATTATACTATATAAGCTGCATGCCTCTAATTGACTTTCATCTCTTTACTTCATACTTCATAGTCATCAAAGGCCCTGCATAAACTCTTTGCCACGTGAGTGACCTTTCTCTCTTTCTTGCTAATGTATGTAAGTCTTCTAACTTCCCTTTCCTTAGTATTTTCTTTCCTTAATTTCTTTTATGCTTGTATAACTCTGTTTAACAATTTGGCATAAATTGAGTGCCAACTCCTACGCCTCTGTTTCAACTTTGATACGGAAATCTTTTTTTTTTTTTTTGCCATTGATTTTAGCCAAGGTAGGTGCTTTAGATAACAAGTTGCTAAGTTGTCCATACTTGATGATTAATTGACGTTTTGAGTTATCATTATCCTTTTAAGTTGCTAAGTACTTCTTTGAGTTGACGCTCTGCTTTGATTACACGCCTAAATCGAAATCGAAGTCTCACTGTTTCTTCTTTAGTGAAGGACTTGAGATAGCAACTCAATCAACATTATTTTACTTCCCTTATTTGACATGTATGAGTAGTAATTTCCTCTTGATTGCTTAAATAATACTTCTACATTGATTGCTCTGTTTTGATCTCGTGCCGAAATCAAAGTCCCGCGGTAGTAATTTTCTTAGTCGAAGTAGCTACTCAGACCAAGCTGTTCTACTTCTTTTTATTGACATGTATGAGCATTATCCTTCTCTTGACTGCACAAGTAGTCTCTTTGAATCAACATTCTGTTTTATTTTCGTGGCCGGAGTCAAGATCTTGCGCACCATCATTTTCTTGATCAATATGTATGTGCATAATTCTTCTTTTTAATCCTTTAAAGTAATGTTGTATCTAACTCCATGAACATGTGCAATCAAGTATCCAAGAAATCAACAATAAGGGCAATATTGGTGTCCGTAATCGATTTAATTATCTAGATAATGAGACCTCAATATTGCTCTAGTAAAAGGCCTTTCACTAGCTTTAATTTTTTTGGCTATTGTATGACGTACTGAGATATCTGAACATATAAGCCCACACTAGTCTTGCTGGCGAGCGAGTCAATTTATACTAGTCTTGCTGGAAAGCGAGTCAATTTATACCTTTTCCTTGTGAACCACACTCCCGTTGTTCTTTCATCAAGAATAATATTTTTTTTTTTTTTTTGCTTTTTTCGATTTAGGAGTAGTGTCGTGGTATTTGATCATTAGTAGAGAAGACCTTGCCTTTTGTTATACCTTGACATTATGCATAATTAATTTTGTGAACCTATTCATAATGGTCTTCCTGTAAGATTGTCAAGTGAAATAATTGATTATTTGCCTATTTACCCTGACTGTTATTTGCTTAAATAATCCTAAAGCTTATTAACCCATTGACACTTCACCTCGTTCTCGTCATTATGTATTTCCATTAATGAATCATAATGATGCTCTCTCTAATTATTAGAGCATGATAGGATGGGTAAAATAGTTAGTCTACCCCTCATTAGAGCATGCATAACGTGGCATTTTTGAAGGCTCATTTATCTGGGCTCTCTTCAATCTTCATTCAATATAATGTAGTATAGTGCATAGTACATATTTGTATAATCTATGCATTTGTACGACATCATAACAATGTAGCTTCAATTTCTATGCTTCCAGCTAATAAGTCTTCTTATGAAATTGGTGTCACTATTATCCGATTGACAATATAATATAGCCACAGTTATAAAGAGGATGTCTCACATACTCAACCGCTTGCCCTCGATATTAACACTTATGCCCTTTTTTCCTTTATTCGTTTGGTGTAGTGCTCCACCATTTTGAAAGAAGAATTTGGCTATTCGTGACATAATTTTTGAGCATACTCCAGATATCTAAGGTAACAACTAACAACGTGCTAACTTACCTTTATCTTTATTTCGACACCCTGTACTTTGTATTGCTGTCCTTTGTGTGTGTATGTATTTGTATGTCTTTGTTGGTCAGGTGTCTTTGCAGGTCAGTCACCATAGTGAGAGTTATCATGATGTGTTGTCAGAGATTTCGGACCCAACTAGGCTACGCCAGTGTATCTGACATTCTAATGATGATTGTACTTTGAAGGATTGGAGGGTGATCAACTACTGTCGTGACAAGTCATTGGTGACAGTGAACATTATCAGGGGTGTCAGACCCAACTAGGCTACGCCAGTGTGTCTGACATTCTAATGATGGTTGCCCCCTTTTTTGAAGAGCCGAAGAACTATCAGCAACCCTGGACCAGACTAACTCCCTTTTTTTTTAAAACACATTCTAATTCAACGCTCCTTGTGTCATCATTTGACTTCCTCCTTTTTTTTTTTGTAGGATGGTACTTTTGAAGAAATTCAAAAAGAAGGATCAATTCAAGGATGTGGAGCACCACTTCCTTTCTGTAGTCGATCATGTAGATGATGATGCTTCAATGGGCACCTATTTTGCCATTGAGAAATCACTTCGTCGCCCAAATGGTGTCAAGTCATCAATTCAGCAAAAGAATTTTTTGAGTGACATGTCGAAACCAGTGTCAAGTGAATATAACCTGTCATCTACTGCTCACATCCTCTCTAGCACCCTCCGAGACTACAATGAACCCATCACTCAATTTCCTTTACTTGGGCGTCGAATAATTTCTGGTTTGACACAATGGGGATCATCTAGTAGTCTTAAGGTTCCAGGCGAAGCAATTTTCATTGAAGGGTATTGGGAATGGACTGAAGATGTTCTCTCTCATTCCGGGGATATCCTTGATTCATGTTCCATTCGCTCAGCTGTTTATGCCTCACTTTATTCTTATGCTAGAGATTCTAGTATCTTTCGGGCTTTTTGTGAAAGTTGGTGCCCAACCACCAATACATTGCATACCATCACTAGAGAGTGGTCCATCTCACTTTGGGATCTTCACAAGCTTGGGGGGTTGCCTCTTGTGGGGGATATATATGATGAGACCGTACCTGATTTAGCTACTCTTACTTCAAAGGATAAGAGTAGAACTCGTTTCATATCCAGAGCTTGTGACTTTCTGTTCATGGCCTACAATCATATTGCCAAACGTGACAACTCAGACGGATGGATAACTGCGAAGAAATGGATTGATTTTTGGTTCAGAAAACCAAGAGTTTACAAACCCCCTAATAGAAGAAAGAGATATGTCGACAGCCGTCCTAAGACTTCTCAAGATCCAAGTGGTAACATTAATGTTGCGGCAACTGGGTCTATCGTATGGACACAAGAAGAATGCGACATGTTTGATTTACTTGGAGTTACCGGTGACCTGAGGAGGGAGGTTACTTATGTTGCGGCCTTCTTGTCATGTTGGTTGTGTGTGTTTGCACTTCCTAGTTCACAAAACAGAGTCATCAGACCAAGTACCTTTGAGACGGCTATCCTGATGGCGCGAGGTGTAACTTTTAGTTTAGCTGCACCAGTGCTTGCCAGCATTTATCGTGGACTTAACCATATTGCCAACTCTAAATCCCCCTCTCACACTGATTGTTACTTTCCTGTTCACTATGTGTATGGCTGGTTGGCATTCTATTTTCAAACTCATCATGAACTTGAACCTGCTCCCCCAGGTCCTCCGATGGTGACATTTTCAGGAGCTCAAGGGTCAAAATATTTTCATAGGGATGCGGCATGTGAGCTCATACATGAGGGACGCACCATAAATATTGGTTGCACCATGCTTAATAGGAATCGCCATAAAGTTTTATATGACAACGGTACCTTAGAGATTCCAAAACTTGGCTATCTTATGTGTATGCGCTCTAGTTGCCTTGTTCTAAGACTGAGTAGGAACTTCCACGTGGAGCCTTACATGCCTCATCGGTTTGGTAGGCAATTTGGTTTTTGTCAAGCATTCCCTGGTGTGCTTCGGCGCTGTCATTGTTATCACGAAGCGACATATTTGGAGGCNTCGTAATCGCGACGCGACATATTTGGAGGCCCTGGAATATTGGCATCTCTTGCTTTACAAAGGTAGTCAGTCGCGCTTATTTGCTCCAAGTCATTCTCTAGATTGGCGTGATTTGACAACCTGTAATTTCAAGGCATGGTGGGCAAAGCTGAATGTAACAAATCTAAGGGAGAATGTCAACGCTCTTCTTTCAGTTGTCGACAATAAATCTTCCAACGCCACACAAGGTACCAAAGGTCAGTCAATGTAAAATCCACAATACACTTCGAGAGCGCACCAATGACAATCTTGTTGTACATATCTCATCATCCAAGGATAAATCCAATCGAGATCGAACTGGTACCCATGATGGCGATAGCATTAGTGATGCTGGATCTGATGTTGTTTTTAAGCACAAACGCTGAAGTAAAAGGTCACAAACCATAACTGACACGGAGTATGACGCTTTGGACATCGACGGTTTCTTTGATGATGTCCCTGAACCTTCTCAACATGTGACTAGATTGAACTTATTGGTACTTCATTTTTATTTTTTTTTACTCCCCTTTACTAATTTATTTATCTATTTCATTTAGGAGGGAGATATTGAGCTAGAAGTGACAAAATAGATCAACATTGATAACTCTCTTCTTGATGAGGCTAATGGTTCTCAACCATTAGTTGACCCTGCGTCAAATCCTAGGAGAGGGAAGGAATTGTGTGTAATGGTAGACTTGCCAGGCAATAACCATTTGAGTTCCCCCACGATTTCTCATAACACGATTGGCAATCCTTCACCTGAAGCTACTGCAGAAACATTGGAGATTCAATCTGAGGCCACAGGCTCCCCTTCGATTCGACTGACTGCTCATTCATCCTCACCTACATCTAGCCACCAACTCACTGCTTCATCTCGCAAACTATTTAATGGTGCAATCAAGTCATTTGGTGTAGAGCTGCTTACAGTCCTTAAAGGAACCCCTTTCCATGAAATCTCAAAAATGCGGAAGGAAGCTTCAGTTATTTATGAGGGCATTGAAGGACTAAAGGGAGACCCCAAACCATTGAAGCATCAAGTTGAGTCTTACATCACAACTGTTGAATTTTTTCTCAACTCACAAGATAATATTGCCACTCGTTAGCGCCCTGACCAACTGGAGCATGCTAAACATATAATAGCTAAGGAAATTCAACAGTTTAAGTCTGGAATTGCTGCATCACTGAAGAAAGAGAAAGAGTTGGAGATGGAAATTGAGGCTCTTCGTCTCAAATTGGAGGAAGAGAAAAATTCTCGAACTTCTTTCGAGGATAAAGTGCAAGTTGTAGAGAAACGCATAGCAGAACTGGAGGCTACTCCTATGTGGGAGGCCGAAGCAATTAAAGAGTTTGAGGAACATAAGAGGCAGATACTTGACTACCAGTCCTCGATTACACCCACAACATGGATGGACGTTGATTAGGCCTTGCACCGTTAATTTTGTTTATTTATCTGTTTTTGTTTTAGTCGTTCACAGTTTAGACTCTTGCGGGCTAGGAGATTTCTTTTTTAAACTTGCAGTTTATACTCTTTCTTAGGAGATAGGTTTTTTTTTTTTTTTTGAACTTGCAGTTTATACTCTTGCTTAGGAGATAGTTTTTTTTTTTGAACTTGCAGTTTATACTCTTGCTTTGGAGATGGTTTTTTTTTTTTTGAACTTTCAGTTTATACTCTTGCTTAGGAGATAGGTGTTCTTTTTTTTTTTTTTTTGGCTGAACTTGAGTTTTCATTCTTTCATCATATATCATTGAACGTCACATCACTTCTACTTACTCAAGCTACCTACGTACCTGCAAGCAACAATGACATCACTTTGCAAGATCAAGCCATACGTAGTTCTAGTGACACCTTTTTTTTTCTTTAGCTTTTACTACTGTCAACAAACTTCCCTTCAAGAGTAGTAGCGTTTAAGGAATTTTCCGTTTATAGGACTAATGCGCAGCCCATCACTATCTACTATCTTGTAAGCTCCATTTTTATAGACCTCTCGCACCACATAAGGGCCATCCCACTTAGATGTGAATTTGTTCCCAGTCTTGCGGGATGTAATTATAGGTCTTCTTACTTGAAAGGAACGAGGCCTAACTTTTTTATTAAAGGCCCGTGACATGCGAGCTTGGTAGCATTCTGAACTTTGTTGAGCCTGTAGCCTCTTTTCGTCAAGTGCTTCTAACTCTGCTAATCGAAGCTTATCGCTTTCTTCATTGGTTAGGCCTTCTTGTATAGCAACTCGTAATGATGGGATTTGCAACTCCAATGGTAGGACAGGTTTCACACCATACACCAAAGTNTCCACACCATACACCAAAGCATATGGCGTTGCTTGTGTTGCAGTCTTATATGTTGTCCTGTATGCCCAAAGAGCTTCTCCAATCCGCTCATGCCAATCACGCTTAGTTTTTGACACTACTTTACTCAACAAGTTACAAATCGTTTTGTTAAAGGCTTCAGCTAGCCCATTTGCAGGAGCGTTGTACATTGACGGCTTATGTTGGTTGAATTTGAACTTTTCACAGAGACTTGTCATCAACCTGTTGTAAAATGGTGTCCCATTGTCAGTGACAATTCGTTTTGGTACTCCATATCTATATCTAATGTGAGTTCGAATGAAGTCAACCACATTTTCCTTCTTCACTTCACGAAGTTGAATTGCTTCAGCCCACTTGGAGAAATAGTCCGTTGCAGCCAAAATGTATGCATGGCCTGTGGACGACTTTGGAGTGATAGGTCCTACGACATCAAGTCCCCATGCTTCAAAGGGCCAAGAAGCCACTGTGGGATGTAATGGTTCTGGGGGTTGATGAATAAAGTTGGCATGGAACTGACATGCTTCACATTTCTTCGCGTAATCCATGCAATCTTGTACCATTGTAGGCCAGTAGTACATTCTTTTGACATGATCATGCAACTTTGGGCCTGATTGATGAGCACCACAGATCCCAGCGTGAGCTTCTTCCATGATTTTTGTCGCTTCATCTTCTGCAAGGCACCTCAACCAAAGGCTATGAAAGGACCTTCGATAAAGTGTTTTCTTATAGTATGTAAATCTAGGAGCTCGACGACGTATCTCATTCCTGCGCTTTAGATCTCTTGGTAGCTTTCCATGTTCCAAATAATCTATAAGTGGTTGTTGCCAATCCTCCTTGTTAATTTGATAGACAAATATTGAATTGACCTCTTCATCACTCTCTTCCTCGTCAAGCGACACAACCCATCGATTACACACAGGTACATTCATGGTCTCCTCTGCCCCTAGTGCCAAAGTGGCTACAAGATTAGCAACCGCGTCAGCCATCTTATTGACACTTCTTGGAACATGTTCTAACTTAGTAGTTTCAAACTTGGCCAGTAGCTTTAAAGCACGCCTGGGGAGAGGGAGCAAGTCTTCTTTCTTGACTTCATATTCACCAGAAAGTTGACTTATTACCAATTGTGAGTCTCCAAAAATGTCCAAGTCCTTTATTCCCATTTCAATAGCCATTTGGAGGCCTATGATAAGAGCTTGGTACTCAGCCACATTATTTGAGCATAGTTGAGTCAAGACAAATGAATAAGTTAGCACATGCTTTTCGGGTGACAGTAGTATAACCCCTGCACCTGCTCTATCACGACGAGCTGCCCCATCGAAATATATTTGCCAAGGTGGTAAGACATCCACATAGAATACTCCTTCCCCTGGAAACTCATCATCCTTAAATTCCCATTCTGCAGGTACTAGATGATCTGCAAAGAATTCAGCTATTGCTTGTCCTTTAACAGCTTTTTGAGGGACAAAAATGATGTCATATTGTTTTAACAGAATGGCCCATTTTGCAAGTCGACCCGCGAGTACTGGTCTTGACAATATGTATTTGATTGGGTCTGCTTTTGAAACAACATGAACTGCATGAGCCTGCATGTAGTGTCTCAACTTTTGGATGGCAAAAACCAAAGCAAGACAAACTTTCTCAATAGGAGAGTAATTCATTTCTGCTCCTACCAAGGTTCTACTTAGGTAATACAGCGCAGTTTCTTTACCCTCTTCATTTTCTTGGGCACACATTGCCCCCAAGGATCGTTCTTGTGCGGTAATATAAAGGATAAGTGGCTTCCCTTTAATTGGTGCCCCCAACACTGGAGGAGAAAACAAATAATTTTTTATACTTTGGAAAACATTTTGACATGAGTCATCCCATTCAAATGGGGAACCCTTCTTCATGAGATGACTAAAAGGATGACATCTTCCGGCAAGATTAGAAATGAATCGTCGTATATAAGCAAGGCGCCCTTGGAGGCCCCTCAGCTCCTTGAGATTCTTGGGTGGTGGCATTTCTTGGATCGCTTTGATCTTGGCTTGATCGATCTCAATGCCTCTATGTCTCACAATGAATCCTAGAAAGTTTCTAGACGTGACGCCGAATGCACATTTAAGAGGATTCATTTTAAGTTGACATTTTCGCAATCGCTCAAACACTTTGCGAAGGTCTTCCAAATGGTCCTTCCTTCTTGTAGACTTAACCACCAAATCATCAACATAGCATTCCACGATTTTGTGCATCATATCTTCAAATATCTTTTGCATGGCCCGTTGGTATGTAGCTCCAGCATTTTTTAGTCCAAAAGGCATGACTTTGTAGCAAAATATCCCTTTTGGAGTGCGAAAGGCAGTTGCCTCTTGGTCTTCGTTCGCCATTTGAATCTGATTGTATCCAGCTGTACAATCCATAAATGTCAAAGCCTCATGACCAGTAGCTGCATCGATCATAATTTCAGTGACTGGTAGAGGGAAGTCATCTTTTGGACATGCGTCATTCAAATCACGAAAGTCAATACAAATCCTCAACTGTCCATTTTTCTTCCTTACAGGAACTATATTTGCTATCCAATTTGGGTACTTGACTTTGCGAATAAAGCANGACTTCACGAATAAAGCCGGCATCTATGAGCTTGTTAACTTCACTCTCTATTTCAGGGATTAACTCTGGCCTGAACCTTCGCTGAGGTTGTTTCTTTGGGCTGACACCTTTCTTTATTGCCAAGCGATGTACCGCAACTTTTGGGTTGAGTCCTGGCATTTCTTTGTAACTCCAAGCGAAGATATCTTTATAGTTAGACAACAGATTATGGTATTCTTACTTCTCTTCTTGAGAGAGATGAGCACTAACATACACTGGTCGAGGATCTTCAGAACTCCCTAAGTTTAGCTCTTTCAAATTATCCACCGTGGCTTGCCCACCATCTTCCAATGTTTTGGGAGCTTCATCAGTTTCAACTTCTTCCTCTAAGTTAGAGAATTCTTGCACTGTAACGTGATGCGACGTAACAATTTGTTCTAACTCCTCGCATGGTTCATCTTGCTTAGAGATGATAACAATCCGACCCTTGGCCTTTAGAGGCGGTCGTTTGGTGATATCAACCTCTTGCTTTCGTATCATCCTAGATGGAACGACACTTCTAAANGACACTCCTGACATCATACCTTCCTTTAACACGACTTTTCTTGGAATCATCTTCCTTAGCTTCATTAGCTTTACTCTTCAAACGACTAAAGACCGACTGTCGCGACGGCTTTTGAATCTTAGGTGTTGCACCAATCCTGTTAAAGACAGATGGCTTATCCCTTATGCATAAAGCTTTTGGAGATAAGATTTGATCATCGTTCTTTGCAACATCTTCACGTTTGCCTAGCCTGTCAAATACAGAGGGGCATGATTTGGGTCTTGATGGATCTACCCTATTAGATATAGAACCACGTGGTGGCATGTCATCGTCTTCACCCCCACCTTCATCCAATTCCGATGCTGTAATGTATTGCATGGAAGAAGTATTTGCCTTATGCCCGACAGTGATCTTGATAGGCTCGGACGATTCAAAACCGAGACCTACCCTAGGAGCATTTACTTTAACGCCATACTGCTGAAGCATCTTTTGCGTGCCATTGAGTCCGTTTGCCTTAACTTCAACAACTTTTCCCATCGGCGTGGGATTTTCAAAGTCATACCCAGCTTTTGCCAATAGCTTATATGCTTTTGGGTCGAACTTGTCTTTATTGAGACCTTGGTTTTTGGAACTTTCGACCCACTTGAAAGTCATTGGCTTTTGACTTTGACTACCTTTAGACAATGGTAATACAACATCTTTGTCCTTCAATTCCTTAACCAAAGTTGTAGCCTTTTGATTTTGGCTATGCTTAACTTGAGCATCTTGACACAACACAAATGGTGATTCGCCTTCCTTGCGGCGCGACTTGGGTACGTAACGGAGAACTGGAGTTGTCTCTGTCTTCTTTGGAAGAAAGCTTTCAACTTTTTCTTCGGCCTTCTCTTCCGGAAGAATTTGCTGTTCAACAGGAGTTGACTTAGTGATTTTCACTAGTGTTGGAGCCTCAACCTTTGTTTTGTTTTCCTTTTTGCCTGTCGAAGACATTTGAGATGGCAATATTTCAGACGAAGTTCCCTCATCACTCTCAAAGAACTTGCCATCTGCAAAGTAATACTCTGCTCTAGTGAAGGGCTTGACATCTCCATTAATTTTCCTTACTCCTCCACGATAGTATTTTAAACACTGATGGAGGGTAGATGCAACCACACCATTTTCGTGCAGCCATGGGCGTCCAAGCAGCATTTTGTAAGAAGTTTTAGCATCAATCACATGAAAAAGAGTAGGTGTTGTCAAATCACCCATGGTAAGATTGACACGAATTATGCTAATTGCACACTGACTCTCCAAATTAAATCCTTGAATCACAATTCGACTTTGGGATAGTTCTGCTACTGTGATCCCTAATTCATTCATTGTGGACTTAGGCATGATGTTTACAGCCGACCCACCATCTACTAGAATACGACCGACCTTTTGACCCCGAACGAATCCTGTCATAAATAATGGACGGTTGTGGGGTTTAGATCCCATGAGCAAGTCATCATCAGTAAAGACTATGGCGCTATTACATGACGCGCATTTGTCAGAATTTTCTTTGACTTCACCAACATCTTCCGCCCTGTCGGCATACAGCTCTGGCTGCTGAAGTGCCAAAGCCAATTGTTTACACATTTCTCTTGGCAAACGAAATATTTCCCTCCATCCCATGCGCGTGGGGAGAGCATCAAGGATAGCCGATATCTTCGGATCCGTCGACGACCCCGAATGTTGAAGGGTTAATTTAAGTGACACCTCATGCTCATTAACTTGTTCATCCTTCTTTTCTTCTTCTTCTTCATCATTTTCATGTTCCTTAACTTCAACTGAGACTGTGTTGACAGTCACAGCATTCAAGTACTCTTTGGGAAAGAATTCTTCTAAAGTTATAGGAGCAACAATTTCTTGTTTAAGCACTTCATCTTGCATCATTTTATGTTTTGTGACCCTTTTTGGTCCCCTCTTTGGACGCTTAGCAGTTTTATTTCTTTGTTGTCCTCTAGTTTGGTAAGGGGGTTGCAACTTTGAAGTCATTTGCTTCCTAGTACACCTCCTTGTCACTAGGGTCCATCCTTCGTCATTGTCATCGTCGTTTGACATATACCTTTCAACATGTGTCTCCGTTTTACATTGAACATTGGATGGTCGGACTTGCAGCAAAACAGGCTCCAGAGACCGAAACTGTATTAATTCCAACTGAAGAGAAGGCTCATCATTCACTACTGCAGCATGGTTAGTCCCTACAGCTTTATCGAGATCAAGCACAATCTTCCCTTCTTGAGCAAGACGCATGATCCTCTCCTTCAATGTAGCACACTTTTCAATAGGGTGACTCACCAGCCTGTGATATCGACATNATATCGACAGTAGTTTGGATCCGATGTTTTATTCATTTCCTCAGGCCGCTTAGATTCAGGCAACTCAATTATCTTCTTTTCCAATAACTCATCCAGCATTCCAGACAAATCTGAGTCAGGGAACGGATACTTCTTTGCTTGCAACTCTTTCAAGGTTGGCTTATCGCCTCTGTAAAATCTTGGGTAAGAAGTCTTCTTCTCCTCCTTAGCCTTTCCTGAAATTTTGATAGGAGAAGAAGCGGTAGTGATCACCATTGACTCTTTTGTAGAGCTTTTGGAAGGTTTATCACCCTTTCTGAACTCTTTCTTTTCCTTCGTCTCAGATTTTTCTTTACTTTTATTTTTGCTAGCAATGGTAAGCTCCATGTCATGGGCCCGTGTTGCTAACTCCTGGAATGTCTTTGGCATTATTCCACGAAGAATGTACCGCAAATCCCAATCCATTCCATCGATACACATCTCTACAGCAGAAGTTTCAGTCAGTCTGTCCTTGTACTCAAGACTTAGAGCGCGCCATCGACTAATGTAGTCAATGACAGGTTCATCCTTCCACTGTGTAGTGTCAAANCAACTCAACCACTCAACCATGCTGACAACACGCCTGGTACTATAAAACCGATTCAAGAATTCTCCCTCCATTTGCTCCCAACTATCAATTGATTGGGGGGAAAGATCAGTATACCAATCAAAGGCAATACCCTTGAGAGAACGAACGAATTGTTTGACCAACAAGTCATTGGTAGTACCAGCGTTGTTACACGTCTCAACGAAGTGTGCGACATGTTGCTTAGGGTTGCCCTTACCATCAAATTGATTGAACTTCGGTGGTTGATAACCGGCTGGCATGCGCAACTTATCAATCCTCTTGGTATAAGGCTTCACGTAACGATGATCCTCCTTTCCACTGACACTTGTTTGATTCTTGATTTCTTCAGCTATTGTGTCTTTAATTTGTCGAGCAGTAACTAAAGCATTCTTGGGATCACCAGCTTTGTCCTTCTCATTGTCTGAATTATCCTCAGATTCAGAGCCGTCCTCGTCACTTTCAGACGATTCAACAATTCGCTTCCCAATCTTCTTTGTCAGTTTAGCAATTTGCTCGTTTTGCTTATTAATTTCAGCATCCTTTTCCTCTCCATCTTTTATCAACTTTCTAATGAGAGCATTCATGTCGGCAAGTTGTTCCTCCATGGTTTTGTTTTCATGAATCACTATGACAGAGGCAGTGTCCAACTGTGATGATTCACCTGATTCCTTGAGCACAAAAGGCCTAAAAGGAGATGATGGAGGAGAACTACTATCAGTTTCAGATTCAACCTCTATGTTTGGGTTGTAAAGGGGACTAGTGTGAACGACTAAGTCTTCTTCCTTGTCAACATCAATTTGTCTTGGCGACTTGAAAGAAGTCAATGACAATCGTTTGTGTCCAGCAATGGAACTTGAACTTGTATGTTCAGTGGTAGAGTTTGAACCAAAGACAGGAGACTCACGCACCCTATAAGATGTGTTAAGTGCCTCCAAAGCAGCCTCAACAACGCTATTATTGCGTACTTTGGTAGGTACCGCGGCTGCACGCAAACTTGCTGTAGCAGAANGCAGCAGACGTGACTGCAGCTCTTTTCATTCCCCTGGTGAATATGCCACTGTCAGGATTTCCAATGACTTCACCGAGGCTTGCTGATTGTCGTCGAGTATTGACAGACTCCTTTTTCTCAGCAGACTTTGAAATGCTCTTGTTGGAAGACATTTCTTAATTTTTTTTGAAGTGTTTGAAGAACAGAGATGAGAAGCAGAGATCGTCCCACCGAGCGTGCCAGAAATTTGTTGCTACTAAATTTCAACTCAAAGTCAACGACGAGCAATTAAGTAAACAAATGATATTTTATTAATAATTTGAATGTAGGTACAATCTCCGTAAACAGTTTATAGAAAATAAACTAAGCCTTCTGATTCTGTTCCACTGCTAGGATGACACTTGTCGACGTCAACCAAATTCAACAATTGCTGACGTCAACCAAAGGTGACACCTGTCGACGTCAACCAAAGATGACACCTGCTATTGTCAACCAAATTTGAGTGGGGGTTGACCAGCTTCAATGTCACTTTGAATGTGTTTGAGTATCCCTGAACAATCGGCACAACTTTGTAGTGCTTGTTGATTGCTGACAGAGAGAGTTTGTAATTTCTTTGGAATGTCTTCGATTGACATTTTTTTTTCAATGAATTTCTCCCCCCTCTTCTCTTGAGGTGATAATGGGTATTTATAGGAGAGTTTGACCTCCATCTTGGACCCGGAGATGTGGGCTTGGATTCTTCAGAGGACTTGGAAGTCTCGTAGTCTTTTTGGCCCAATAAACATTTTATTTGGACTAATAATATAATCGGCCCAAATAATTTAATTATGACCCAAATTATTTAATTAATTTGGATATTTAATTTAAAGGGCTAAATTAATTAAATTGAGCAAATATTTATTATATTTAACTCAATAATTCATTTATTTTAATTTTGACACTTCAATAAATTTTCGGTGTCAACAGTTGTATTATGTCGTCAGCCCTTAGAGCATACTATATCCATCCATATGGCACCTAGCTCATATGTGTTTGCTTAATTGAATGAGAAGCTCATGTAATATGGTAAGGACTCGTAACTGAATTATTTTTTAAGGTTGATATAATGTTTTGCCTTGTGTTTTTCTATTATGCCTTTTGTATGATGTAGACACCTACATTTGGATGATTAACGTGTATCACATCGCAAGCATGTCCAATTTTAGAAAGTTGGTTGCTTGAAAATAAATAAATACAACCGTTGTCGGAAATGGTTAACCGATGATGAGTTATGATGGTCGATATACGCTTAAAGTAATTCCCTAATTTTACTTTATTTTCTTATTTTCATACATTTTCATTTTATATTTCATTTTCTCATCTTATTTTCATTTTTCATTTTATATTTCATTTTTTCTCATTCTTTATTTTGTTCACCTTTTAATTTCATTTTCAACATAAAGAAATTAATTTAAGCGTATAAAACCGGATTCGACGAACCTTCTAGAAGGGTTTGTTTGGTTTATGGAAACTCAAGGTTACAGAAGTGAATAAACCGGTTTATGAAAGCCTTGGAGATCCACCGCGTGTAAACTAGGGTATTAGGAGCTCGAGCGCCACGACGCAGGGCGAGCGCCTAGGCGCCCAAGGCTCCTGCACCACAGTGCTCACCCCTAAGCACTCTGGCGCTCCTCCGGCGCCATGACGCTCGCTTATGTCACTTTCGGCCCTATAAATACCCCCCTTCTCCGACTTTCATTGAACAACATCTCATTCTCACATTCACATTCGCTCACACACACTCACTCTCTACTTCAGAATTTTCTCTCTCTAAAAACCTCTCGGTTTTCGTGCCTTACTTAGAAAACCGTGCATTTCTTCACCATAAAACTTATAACTTATTATTAATATTATTATCATCATCACTAATTAAGGCTCTTCAAGCTCTCAATTCTAAAAAAATTGTCGACGAATTGCACGAAAGGTACTCCAAATGAGGCCAATAACCTCGAAATCTTCATCTTGAGTTCTTCAAAGAGTTAGTTTGCATGATTATGTGATTTTATTGCTTTATAAGATAATTGAGATGTTTATAATCAAATTCATGTAATATTGACTAATTGATGATTGATTTCTTAATTAAAATCAACTCTAGGTAGAAACATTGCTTAGCTTTTATATGATCCATGCTAAGTGTTTAATGCTTTTAAATCACATAGAATCCATGTTTAGCTCAAAAGACCTAAAAGCATGTTTCAACTAAATAAAGTTTAGAATCAACTTAATCTTAAAGCAATCACCCAAGCATGTTTAAACCGGAAATTATGTGTGCATTAACTAAAAACCGGCCTAGCCTTATTTCTATGTGTTTGTAGGTCAAAACCGGAAATATGCATGTTATAATTTAATATTATGATTATGAAATTACACATGAGAACAATTAGAGGCCGCTATACGCGGTGGGACACTGTGACCTACTGTTGTCCTTACCCTCGTCTCCAAATCCAGAGATATGAGACCTTCTTATCCTTGGCTGTCATTTTGCCCTTAGACTATGATATAATGGGGGTTCCGTAAGCTCCCGAAAGAAGCACGGTGGCGACTTATCTACTTTGGTTTTGAAGTTCTAGACTTAATCCTTAATCCAAGCATACTTACATTATGCAAACAACTAAAGACATTCGATTTCTGTAAAAAGGGCATGTGGGCCCCCAAAGCCCCGGGTCCATAGTTTGGCAGCATCACTGGGATATTCCTTTAATTTTCAACGAGAGTGAAAGAAACTCGAAATGTCACGTAATTTCATAGTTATATTATTGAATTCTATTTGCTAGGCATAATGCATGCAATTCCCACGTTAGGGTCTTGCTTTAGGATACACGTCTCTTAAAGTATGTTTAATACTTGAGACACCCCGGGGGACCGATATCAAGGATTGTTAGGTGACCTACTTAAGGCCATTTCTTAATTGAAGTTTATCCCAACTATGACGCGTGAATCATATGACCTATGCGATTCATAATGGATCCTACTTGGATCACCACTAAGTTGCGGTACGGTGTGGATAGTTAGACAAACCCTAGTCATGGTACCCTATTGGACACCTTAACGCCTTACTTATAGTTGCCTCTTAGAACCATGGATAACGTGTGGACTCGGGGCTTTGGGCGCCCACGTGCCCTTTTTACGGACATCGAATGTTGTTTAGTTTGTTTGCATAGTTTGAGTGTGCTTGGCTTAGGAAGTGAGTCTAGAAGCTCAAAACCCAAGTAGAGAAGTCGCCACTGTCCTCCTTTCGGGAGCTAATGGAACCCCATTAGGTCATAGCCCAAGGGAAAAAATGACAGCCAAGGATAAGAAGGTGTCATATCTCTGTATTCGGGGACGAGGGTAAGGACAACAGTAGGTCACAGTGTCCCCCCGCGTATAGCGGCCTCTACTTTTTCTCATGTGTAATTTCACTATCATAATTTCGAATTATAACATTCATATTTCCAGTTTAGACCTACAAAAACATATGGAAATAAGGCTAGGCGGGTTTTTAGTTGATGCACACATAATTTCCGATTTATCATGCATGGGTGATCGCTTTAGGATTAAGTTGATTTTAATCTTGGATTAGTTGAAACATGCTTTTCAGTGCACACACTCCCTACAAATTAAACCCGAGCCACCCCCGCATACTTGGTGTTTTGGCACCCTAAATGCTTTCATGTATAACAGTCTTCTTCCAAACCACAATAGCCAATGGAAATTCTAAAAGAGCATGTTGAGTCATGTCTTATAACGCACAACATAAAACGCATTTCATCTCACGACCATGAATTCTCCTAGCCACATTCTCCCTCGTAGACAAAGCATCATATGATTTCATGCCACCATTATCACTCTATGTATGTGGCAGAAATCAATTCCAAACGTTCCTCCAAAACTTCCTGAACTCTCCCACACTACGGCCATTGCTTCATCCTGTAGGGGACACATCATGTAATTCCCCGGCCTAACCATGTACTCTCCATTCACATTATATGCCCAACACAACCTATCACAGGTCATACAACACACACAACACACACCCAAGAATTTGATTAAGAAACAATTCAACATCTATACATAGAAAAGAACTCAACACACTTCTCCACCCTTCATTAAGTCTATCAATCAGCTCACAAAGACAAAGTTCTCATCCTCACCTCTCACTAGCAGTTTGAACTTAAACATTGAGGATCGTGGCAGCCTGATAGGGTCGTAAAAGTATATATTTTAATATCTAAAACTCTTAGTTTTATATAGGAATTTTATGATTAGATCATTTTAATGAATTTTCCTTTCAGGACACGATTTACTACTATATTCTTTTTTTATGTTCCAAGAAGGTGTTTTTTTAGCACAAGATTGGAAGAAAACCAAATTAACAAGAGTGGGCCTTGTTATTAGACCAAGCCATCAAGTAAAAAGCCACACAACTCAAAAACAAAGAAAGAAAAGGGAAGTGGCCTGAGATCCACAACAAAATGCCAACATATTGGGGAGTTTTGATATGCTAATTTGATATGATTCCGTAATCGTAAGGAAATTAATGAGAGATATGATTTGACAAAATATTGTCAATATCTCTTAACCTGAAAGGAGGAAGGAGGAGAAAAAAGAAAACTGTAATTTTGGAGGCACAAAGTAGCGGCAGCGAAGGTGGCGAACTGCATGCGGCTGTTCTGGACTTCATTATAGTTAGGGAATTAAAACTCTATAAACGATTTTCAGTGCAGCAGTATTTTCAGTTTAGTAGTAATAATTATCTTTTGTTTCTTTCAATTGTTTAATGTAATTGTAGCTTTCTGGTGCAATGGAAATTAGGGGTAATGTCTGTAGAGTTTTGTGGGAATTTGATTTGTTTATTGTTTAATTTGGTTAGTGGAATTAGATTTCTAATTAGTTAGGCAGGAGATTAGTAACTTAGTACTCTTCTTCGTCTTCTTTATTTTGATGCTTTGATGGTTTCAATAAGTATTCTTATTACTGTTATTCCAATTCTTAATATGTTACGCTAAATTACTTTAGGGTACGGAGATATATTGAGTATTGGATTGATTAGTTTGTGAGAATGAGAAAGTTGTGATTTTTATTGGTATTGTTCCTAATTAATTGAATTGATAATCTGTGTTGTTTGCCCGAAACTTTCAAATTATATTTTTAGACCGGACATCTTGGTATAATTGGATAGTTTTGTTGCTAGGATTTGACTCGTGATACGTAATTGTCCTTGTTATTTCCGTTAGTAGTGAATAGGTGTTTGATTAGTGACTGAAGCTTGTCTTATTATCTATGGTTTTCGATCCTTTGAGTTGCACATTCCGAGCTTGTGAGATTGTGGCTCAAGTTAACTATTTCCTGGTTTTCCATGCTTCTAATTAATCGAGTCTAGAGAGCTTGTTCTAGATTATTAGTTAGTTAGACAATATTCCAAGAGCTTGTTTGGTGTATTTGCAATTACGGGAAGTCTAGAATGCTAGTTAATTGGTGTTCTCCGGTTGACATTAAAATATGAGCGTAATTTATATAATTCAATGATCAATGGTTTTTTCGTTATTAATATGTATCTCCCGATCCCTATTTTAGTCTCTTAGTTCTATTGTTTTTCTACTCGGTAATTTATCTTTTTAAGTTAGTGTTTTGTTAGGTAATTCATTTAATTAGTTTGTTTTCTGAGTAGTCATTTTAATTGTTCTTTAATTAGTAATTAGTTAGTATTTTCTCAAATCAAAAATAGGGTTCTAATTTACATAAGAAATAAATTTAATAAACCTATTCTATGTTGGATCGGCTTTGACTTACCCTACTACATTTTTAGGAGGCTAAAGTTAGGATTATTTTTTGTAGACACGCGACAGTCGTACCACAGCCATGCATGGGTCCTTCCACACCGTCACTTCTTCACCATTTCCTATCACCAACCAAACCCCCTTGGCATTGACACCCCTCGCCTCCCACAAACTTCTCCATATATAACTTATACGCTTACCCAAACTCGCTTGCAGAATAGAACAATGTTGAATATACATACCTTTTAAAACCTTACTTACAAACGACTCAAGATTCTTCATCATTCTCTAAACATTCTTAGCCAACATCTCTAATTGAAACATCTTAAATCCTTCAACCCTAACCCTCCCCTCTCCTTCTTCTTGCACAGCTCTTCCCATTTTAAATAGTGAATTTTACATGATTTACTACCAACACCCTACCAAAAGTTTCATATGACACCCTGGATTTTTCCTCACAAATAGGCTGAGTGAGTTCAAAGATACTCACGGCATAAATTAGGATTGCTTGCACGAGCATTTTGTTAAGCACTTCTCTCCGCAACCATGAAAGTAATTTTTCCATCCACCCTAATTCTCTTGCAAATCATATCCTTAAGAAATAAAGCCAGCAACTTCTTCGACTTTCCCACATAGGTTGGGAGCCCATAATTCCTCGAGTGAGCCTAAACACATCGTACACCCAACACCATTATCTGTAATACTCTTTACTAAATTTATTGCAATTTTGTTTCAAAAGATATTATTCTAAAATCAATATATAGTTAGTTTATAACATAATTTGCTATTTTTATAATTATCGTTGTTGTTACTATTATTGTAATCTTAATACATTTGTAAATTTAATTATACTGATAGTATTTGAGTTGCTATATTTTAAAATATTCTTAAAATACAAATGTTTTTGTAAACAATTATCAAATAAAAATCAAGTAAATTATTTTGAATATCAATAATTAATTGTTTATTTTGTAATTGGTACATCGTACGAGTTTTTATAGAGTTACATGTATGTCAAACTTGTACACAAATCTTGCTATTTTATATCAATATCCTTTTTATTTCATGTTAAAAAATTCAATTTAAAAAAAATCCTCGCCTATATGAAATCAGGAGGATTTGAACTGAAAAAAAAAATTATGTGGTTGTCCAAAAATTAAAAAAATAATAAATAATAATAATAATTGTGAACGTTTTCCACAATCAAATGTACGAGTAATATTAGACTTTTGAAATGCATTAAATTTGTTAGGGTTAGGGTTTAAGAAAGATGTAATCTATTTATCAATTTTGAGGTAAAGCATTTTGGGAGACACTATTATTTGGAAAAAAGGGCATAAATGCATAAACACAAAGTACGTGCACTAGAATATCCGAAATGGCCTTATAAACAGTCAAAAGTGATCAGATTTCTGAAATGGACTTATAAATAGTCAAAAGTGATTCAAGTTTTTTGGAATGTCTATTTATTTTTTATTTTTTTCTTGAGATAGGAATGTCAACTTTTGGAATAACTGAATTAGAGTGAATTGAAGCCTGATGACCATGGTAGTGGTGAAAATTTTAACGACCCTTAATATGAAAATCAGACTCTTATATTAGTAACATTAATATGTTGTGATGTATATATTTAGGGAATATTTAAACTTTGGACAAGAAAATATTCTAAATGTAAACTTTTTTAAGACAATGAGGGAAAAAAGCTACTTAAAAAATCATACAAATATAAATTTGAGGTTGTTTTTAGGGAATGTACAATTTAGGGAATGAATATATCTTCCCTAAATTGTGATCAATTTGCTCATATGCATTCTCTAAATTGTAAGCAATATGGTCGCGTACCTTCAATCAAAAGCATGTCTCATGAAGGGAGCAAATTATTTGGGTTTCAATAATGATACCGTATTTAAATGCAGCTTATTTTAGGTCAAGAACAACTGCATCAAGTGCTTAAGTATCTAACCTTGTACTTTGAGAGAGATATTAGAGAGAGAAAGTGAGAGAGAGCCACATCTAAGTGAGGAAACACATGATAGTGAGGGAAATGTCGGCGGTTCACCAGTACAATACGGTCACGACTTGAATGCCCCCACGCAACCCACACCAGCAAATACACCTCCACCCTCCACCTGCCAACCAAACCGAACTTTTAAAGACTCCCTTTTAATCTTCCCACCTCTACTTCCCTCTCCTTCCACCAATCAAGGCCCAACCCTTCAAACCTCCACCTCCACCCTTACCCCCTGCCCTCTTACACCACCTCCATCTACCCAGGTCCCACCGCTGTTTGATCCTACCACTGAGAGTTTCCTTCCCCTCACAGAAGATGAACTTTAGCCTCTCCTAGTGAACTGGTCTAATTCTATTATCATAAAAGTAGTTGGGAGATCCTTTGCAAGGGCTTTCCTACAACGAAACCTCGAAAAAAAGATGGAATTTAGACGCTTCTCACAAGCTTCTGAGCCTAGGAAGAGGGATTTATCTCTTTAAGAACTTATCACCCAATACCCTTATTTGGATCTTCTCAAGGAAACCCTGGTTCATAGCCAACCATTACCTCAACATAGAGAAGTGGCACACAAGCCTTAAAGTTTCTCAGGCATCTTTCTCCTCAATCCCTATATGGGTGGAGATGCCGGAGTTCCACTCTGTCACCATGCTAAAGCGAATAGGAAAACATTTGGGCAAGTTTCTCAAAGCAGATGATGGGGAATTTAAGAAAGGAAATATCAAATTTGCAAGAATTCAGGTGGAGGTAGACTTCGCAAAGCCGTTTCCAACCCACCTCTGGTTGGGTAATGTAAGACAACTGTTGGTTACTCCAAAGTTTTCGGATTGGTGTGATGTCTGCCATTCAGTGGGACACCATCAAGACCACTGCAAAGGCAGAATTTCCAACCAAAAGATTGATGCCACTGGCCACGGTGGTTGCAGCTCAGGAGGATGCTGGTAATGGAGGCTGGCAAGTTGTGCAAAGGAAGAGAAAGAAGAAAGGTTGGAAATTGCCAATTAGGGAAAAAAAGGATAAAGGGCAGTCTAGGAATTTCACTCATTCCCCACAAGTTTCAAATTCAAATTCAGACACATCATCACGTGACCCACCTGATGATGCTCTCTGCCTAGCATTTAATGCTTCTAACACACCAACCACAAACTTTAACCTTTCCTCAACCACCCCAATTACTGCTCCTTTTAACTGTCTTGAATCCTCCACTCTCTTCACCTTCTTTCACAGAAATCTTCTAGCTCCCCAAGCAAACCCAGACAATGAATCCATCCTCTTCAAACCCTCGTTCTCCTTCTCCTTTTCAAATGGGTTATACGGAGTCTCAATACCAGGCCCCATTAGCAGAAGTAGCAATACAGGAATATCTATTCCGCTGCTTTCGAAGGAACCCTTTGTTCATAGCCCCCTTCCAACAGCCACCAATCCCAGTGGTGCTTCCCCTCTCTTGGAACTGCCTGGAACCACCTACGAGCCTTCTCAAATTCAACCAACCCCTTACCCCCACACTACTAGAAATAAACCTCAACACTCAGCCTTTGTTTATTACCATTGGGACCCAACTCCTGAAATTGACAACCGACGAAGTCTGCAACCTTTTGCTCCACCCACGTCAATATGACGAGCCTTACAAAACCATGATAACCTAGTCTCAACCAAACCAAAACCCTCAAAACCCCCCAAACCAACCAGTTTCACCTGGAGCCAACTCATCTTTCTATGATCTTAGACCTAGAGGCGCTTTACCCAGGTTTACACAGATTTGTCATATGGTGGCTTGAAGGAAACCTCGAAGGAAAAGAAAGATTGATATTCCCAAAGGAATTGGAGTTCTTGATGGACTCATCCCCAGCATTCCCACAGCTCAGGGACTATGTGACGCTCACCTCGGTACCTCTGAAACTAGAGATGAAGGCCAACTCCAATGCGCTCCTAGCTATCGACATTCAGAAACCAATGCAGCAGTTCAAGATACGAGGAGATTGGTCATCAACCCCGAGAGAGTTGAGGCGGACTACTCTGATTCTGGAGTTGAGGGAAAAAATTTAGATTCAACCACATTTGGCATGATTTTGTTGATCTGAACAAGATCAAAACCATGAAAATTCAGCGCGAAGCAAAAATTGCTCCTTTTCTCCTTGAACCAATGAAGATTGTTGTCTGGAATTGTAGAGGAATAGCTAGGCCATCCTTTCAAATCAATCTAAGAGAGTTAATCAAAAACTATCTCCCAGATATGATGATTTTAACTGAAACCCAAGCAAGCCATTTTACTACAGAAAAAATTATCCAAAATCTTCCCTTTGATAGTTACCAATTTGCTGAACCTGTGGGTCATGTGGGTGGCATTCTTGTTCTGTGGAATGAACTGATCTCACATTCACCAACATCAGTTCCAACCTCCACAGTGTGAACAATATTGTGCAGGTAAAAGCAGTAATCCTAACTCTAATCTGAATTTATTCTTTTTGTTTGCTATTTATGCTAGTCCAAAATTTAAGAAAGAATAGAATTATGGAAAAAATCTGGAAGTTATTGCTAGTTCTCATGAATTACCTTGGATTTGTTTAGGTGATTTTAATGAATTTTGTGGCCTAGTAAGAAGTTAGGATGCAGACCACCTATTGTTCATAGAATGAATCTGTTTAGAACTCCCATGAATAACTGTGGCTTGGAAGACTTTGGGTTTACAGGCTCTAAATTTACTTGGTTTAATAGGAGGAAACGAAATCCCATCTTTGAAAGACTAGATAGTGTCCTAACCAACTCAGCCTGGATAAACCTCTTCCCTAGTAGTGAAGTTAAACACCTTCCTAGGATTTACTCCGATCACAACCCCATTCACTTTTGCTCTCAACAATCTAATTTTAGAAGGGCTCCAAAACCCTTTAAATTAGAGCCTTTTTGGTTTTCTGACCCTTGCTGTAAAAATATTGTAGAGAACTCCCGGGGTAGAAACAATAGTAATGTGCCTGCAAAACTGAAAAAGGTAGCTGAGTTCCTAAGTGAATGGAGGAAGAATCAGGATAACAATTTGTCAAGGAAAAAGATGAAACTTTATGCTAGGTTGGAGGGTATCCAAAGAGCTGTTGAGGAGAAACCAAAATCTCCCTTTCTTCACAATCTCCTCATTGATATTAGATTAGAACTCTAACATGTCTTAAATCAGGAAGAATGGTTCTGGAAGATCGGATGCAGGACTCTATGGTTACTAGAGGGAGATAGGAACACAAAATATTTCCACAACTGAGAAGAAGAAGAGTAAATAGAATAACTGAGCTACAGGATTCTGTGGGTAACTCCATCAGTGGGCCAGATAATATTATGAGCCATGCTTTAAATTATTTCCAAACCCTTTTCTCTTCTAATCTAGCAACAAATGCTTCATCCCTCCTTGATACTTCCACTCCCCCACCCCCCCCCCCCCCCCCCCCCCCCCTCCCCCCTCCTC